>PVKS010052411.1:0-10777 GCA_004027875.1 Aplodontia rufa
CTCAAAAATGTCAGCTACAAAAACACCAACAGCCCAATTGATAAATGGGCCAAAGAGCTAAATAGAGACTTCTCACCAGAGGACATTGATCAAGCCAATGAATACATGAGAATATGCTCTAAATCATTAGTAATCAGAGAAATGCAAATGAAGACCACATTAAGATATCACCTTACACCAGTCAGAATGGCAAAGATGAAGAAAATAAACAACAATAGATGCTGGAGGGGATGTGGAGAGATAGGCACACTAACACACTGTTGGTGGAGCTGCAGACTGGTACAGCCCCTCTGGAAAGCAGTATGGAGAATCCTTAAAAAATTAGGGATGAGTCCATCATATGACCCTGCTATTCCACTCCTGGGTATCTTTCCAGGGGACTTAGAATCAGCACATTACAGTGACACAGCAATATCGATGTTCATAGCAGCACAATTTATTATTGCTAGGCTATGGAAACAACCCCGATGTCCCTCACTGGAAGAATGGATCCAAAAACTGTGGTACATTTATACCATGGAATATTACACAGCAATTAGAAACAATGATATTGCAGCTTTCGAGGGTAAATGGATGGTTATGGAAGAGATCATGATGAGTAAAATCAGCTTAACCCAGAGATCTAAGGGTCGATTGTCTCCACTCATCTGTGGAGATGGGGACTAGACCCTGGACAATGAGAAAGTTGGTCTAGTAGCATGAGTTAAATCCAGATAAGATGTAATGCTTTACAATCTAATACTTTTTTTAGAGTTATAGTGGGAAGGGGAAGGGAGGGATAAGGCAAGGCAATTGGGGGGGCACTCCTGGGGATAAATGCAATATCCAGAATATATACACATTTTATATTATTTTGTTAAAATCTTGTAAGGTTGCTCAAAAAAAAATAAAGTGTTAGAAAAAAAAAGATTATACACATAAAAAAAAGAAAGAAAGAAATGGTATCTCTTTCTATTGATTTATCTCTGCCTTTTCCTTTCATATTTACTACCTTATAGCTTAATAAATGTTGAAGCTATGGAAAAAAATCAAAGCCTGGAATTTTCTTTCGTGGATGACATGACTATAAATTATTTCACAAATAAAGGGATATTCATCTTCCACTTTTTGGTTAGTATCAGAAAGGTTTTGCATGATTTTTACGTGCTTCATCTAAGCTATTGAATTTATTAATATAGGATGTTATTTTCTCTGCAGGTCATTAATCATAGTGGGGCAGTGCCCTTTGCCTCTAATCTGCTAGCTCAGCAATTAGGCATGTGGTAGCAGCTTGGCCTACAGTTCCTCCCACTCTCAGTGAATTTCCTCTTTTAGCTTTTAGTTTCTGCAAGTCACCAGTGTCAATGAGCTTATAGGCAACAAGAGAGAAATGTAGCTTGATTATTCTCAAGAACTCCAGGTTTTCCTCCTAAATTCCAGTTTGTCCTTGTTCTCCCCTGCTTCACTTCCAGCTTTTCAACACTTTGACTTACTGTGACTTCAATCCTTCTACCAGATAGAACCTATAGTTCCCACAGTTTTATGACATCAAATCTCTAAAATAAGTCCCTCATTCCATATCACTAAAAGCAGTTGTTCTTCTCTGATTGAACCTTACCTAATGTAACTATGTTAGCTATATCTTGCAAATGTTGATATTCTCTATTTACAATAATATTATTATTCAATTAGAAATAATTTTTGTTTTCATTATGATTTCTTCTTTTATGTATAGGAGTTTATAATTTATTTGTAAACATTTGGGTACTTTTGTTTTTGGATACCTGATGGGAATTTCTTTCTCTCTCTATTTTAAAGGGGGTAGGAATCAATTTTATTTATTCTTTTCATTTGACCTTTGCTTCTTGAACACTTAGTTGTATATACGGTGCTGGGGTTTGAACCCGGGTCATCACACATGCCAGGTAAGTGCCATAATTGCTGAGCAACCACTCCAGCCCTTATTTCTTATTTAACTTAGTTGTGGTCAGACAATGACAATCTTTTAAAATTTATTAAAATTGGGGCTGGAGCAGTGGCTTGGCAGTTAACAGCACTTGCCAGGGATGCATGAATACTCGAGTTCAAACCCCAGCACCATGTACACAATGAAGTCTCAGAGCAACGAATTTTGCATGAAAAACTAAATAAAAAATTGTTTCTCTCTTTCTGTCCCACTCTTTTTAAAAAAATAATAAAATTTATTGAAATTGATTTTTGATAAGGTTGTTGTCATTCTTGCTGAACATTCTATATATTCTTTGAAACACTTTGTTCTATAGTTATTAGGTATATGTTCCATAAATGTAAAGTGAAATTTTCTTATAGTTATCTATCTTAGCTCTATCTATAGTAATTTGTTGGTCCAGTTTTTTTCTGAGGGAACCTTATTAAAATTCCAACTCTGTTCATTTTTGGTTCCTAAATTTTAAAGCTGTTGTTTGATATATAAATATTTAAGATTGTTAAATTTTCCTGATAATTCCATTTTATTATTGTTAAATTCCTTTTTTTTTAAGTAGAGAAGGACAGTAAGAGCGAAAGAGAATTAATTTTGCTTGAGTTTTTCACATGGCTTTCGTTACTCTGATACTTAGTTGTGTACATGGATTTGAACCTGCGTACTTGCGCACGCTGGGCAAGTGGTGTAACCACTGGGCCACCGCTGCAGCCCCTAAATGCCTATTATTCTTAAAACACTATCTTGAGCTTTATTTTGTCTTTTAATATAATGACACAGTTTTCTAATATTTTCTACATATTTGTGTCTCTAAACTTAGACCATATCTATTTTAAGAAAAATATCATGTGATGTAGCCTTTTCATCCTGTCTGACAACTATTATTGCTTTTTTTTTTTTTTAGAGAGAGAGAGAGAGAGACATTCAATTTTTATTGAGTTTTGGCTTTCTTTGCTCTGACACTTGTTGTATATGTGGGTGGTGGGGTTTGGACCCGAGTATTTGCACATGCTGGGCCAGTGCCATAATCACCAAGCCACCACTCCAGCCCCTAATAATTGCTATTAATTGCTAACATAATTCATTTATATCTACCATCTTACTTTTAGATTGCTCCTTTTGTTTCTTACTCCTTTATTATGTTCATCTGTTTTCTTCATATTTAATTTTATTTCCCTTTTGATTATTTATGTTTTATTGCTATGTTTTTTTGAGAATTAATAACATCTCTCAATTTATCTAAATCTAGTTCAATTAATATTGTAACATCTTGCATTTTACACTATGAAGTTCAGAAATGGAATGAACTTACTTACAATGGCATAATTTCACTTACATACTCCTACCAGGGCCTTTCAGGTGTCTCTGCTTAATACTTGGAATGATAAAGAGATATTAAACCTGGTTTTCCAGTCTTTCTGGGCCAGGTTTCCAAAATTCCCAGCATTTGGGTGTTACTAGGATCTCTCTCTTCCACTCTGCACTCTTTCTTAAGCCTCCCACAGTTCATCTTGCCCATGTGAAGCCCTGCCCTTAGCCAGAGACTTGAGCAGAATCACTTCCCCCTTTTGGTACGCACTTTCCTGTCCCATTGTCTGAAGCTTCTCTTCACTGGACACTTTAGCTGCTTCAGGATCCTCAAATTGTCAGTACAATCTTGCTATATTGGATTTCAGCTGTCTTTGGTGCAGAAACTCCCAGGCAGGAAGGTGGGACCAAGGAGCGAGTTCCTTTGTTAATTTCATTCTTTTTCAGAGATTCCAGTCTTTCACAGCCTGTTGTCCTGTTTCACATCTATACAGTATATGAGGGGTGTGCCAGTACCCCTGACAACTTATTTATCAAAAGCAAGAAGCTTTAAGCACTAATTATAACAAATAGAATATGTTTCAGGGGAATTGGTTCAGGACATTTAGAAGTTAAAAATGGGTGGATTTTAATTCCACTTTGGTCTCTATAGGACTTATCTGGAAGTCCCCATTTGTGTCCCTTCAATTTAGGAGGATATCTTCTAAGTTCCTGAAGCATTCTAAAAGAGTTTAACTTCATGTTACATATTCTTAACTTTTTATGATTTTCTTCAGTTTCTATATGCTTTCTTCTCTCTTCTTTATTCATTCCCTCATTTCATTTTTCTCTTTTTTCTTTTTAGGTAACAAATGTCTTTGTAGGGCATAGCATGGATCCAACATTTTTTAAAATGCTTGGTAAATATTAATTCAGTAAATTGTTCAATGCAAGGAAAGAGATAAAAAACAGAGAATAGCCACAAAGGAAGCACTCCATTCTTGCCATTTATTTTCCTTCTGTACAATGAAGTGAAATTTTTGTCTTACTCCCATTCTATGCCCCTTTATAAAGATATTACAGGGAAGAAACCTGTTATACCTTTTTTGGGGGGAAATATAGAACAATTATGAGCAACTTTTTTGGTGAAGTTTTATGCAAATCTGTCTTTTATGCTATACCTTGTCCTGTAGACATTTACAAATATTCTGTTCCTCATATTATGTGACTGCTTTTGACACAGGAAGAAACAGTTTTTTGTTTTTGTTGTTTCAAAAGACTTCCTAACTATTGTAACTTGACCTGCTATAAACATTGATTTAGCTGTGACTCTGTAGTATGCCGATTCTAATTTTTCTGGGAAAATATCCAGGAGTGGGATAGTTGGGTCATAAGGTGGTGTCATCTGTAGTTTATTGAGGAGTCTCCACACTGCTTTCCAGACTGTCTTTACAAGTTTGTATTCCCACCAACAGTGTGTTAGTGTTCCTTTCTCCCCACAACTTCTACAGGTATTATAGAGGACACATGCAATCAGGGAATGGATAAAGGGCTGGGGGAGATCCTGGACTAGGATCAGGCTTAATTTACTTTGTTAGTATTCATGCATACATAGATATTAACAAAGATTTCCTCCAATATGTAAGAGTATGTTGAACAAATTTAAAATAAAAATAAAAACTAAGTCAACTTAGCATAGAAACTTGGCTGGAAGAATAAATTGAAAAAAAAAAAGAAAGAAAGACTTCCAAGCTACACAAATCCAGTAAACTAAGTTTCAGCTCAAAGAGTGATTTAAAAAGAAAATAAATTCATATAAGACTAGTTTAATTCTATAAGAGCTTGCCTGGATTTATTGATATTTTAGTTTTTCTGGCTCTGAATGTTCAGTCAAAATGACAGTAAAAAAAAAAAAAAGTGTAAAAACGTGACTTCTGGTGTCCAAATAATCTGCTTTTAAAAGTAAAGAAAGTTGAGGGAAAAGTAAATGAAACCAAAGCATTGCCACCATTCTCCTATGTTCCACAGTTAAAATACCCAGTGTATAAATGTTTTTCTTTAATCAGAACAGAGTTCATTTCAGAGAATCTGTCACATTAGTTCCCAAAAGTCACAGTGATGGAAAATCACTTTATCTGCAGCTGAAAGAACACCAAAATACAAGCAGATATTCCAAACTTGACTGCAGAACTTTCCAAATGACAATCCCAGCAGTAAGTTTTTATTACAAATATAAAGCCTCATTCCCACACTCAGGAATACTTCCATGAGAGCTTCAAAAACTCAGATAAAGGGCATATTTTATCCTAAGTGAAATATGAATCTTTCTAATATAAAAACTGCTCTGGAGGTGGCCTTCTTTCCTGAATTGGAATGTGAATTTGTCTGCCAAAGCTACTGTGCCTTCTTGAGAGCCAAAGGTTCTCCCAGAGGAGTTGGGCTCATCTTTACATCCTAAAGGCCATCCTAGGACCTACCCTCATGCTTCTCTATCTGCTGGAAACTTTCCACCTTCTGGATCCTCATGACTCACTCTTCATCCTAGGGTTTTCCATTTGGGGTCACCTCCTCAAACAGTCCTCCTTCAATCAACCCCTCCAGGTATATTTTCTCATAGCTCCATGCTCTTCTCTTACAAGCATTCATCCTGGTATGCAAATGTGTCATTTGGGTTTATTGCTTGTCTCTTCTTCTAGACTTTATATTTATGAGGCCAGGAACTATTTCTGTGGTGCAAAGGTTTGGATGAGTATCCCCCTTGGTAAAGGATTATTCCCTAGTATGGTACTCTTGGGAGATGATATGGACAGTAAGGAGGTAGGGTCTAATAGGTAATTCCTAGGTCCTTGAGGAAAGTTCTGGGGATTGTAAGACCCTAGTCTCTTCTTTTTTTATTCTTTTTCCTAGATCATAGGTATGATGTGCAGTTTTGCTCTGATATGGGTTCTGCCATAATTTTCTGCCCTTGCCAGAGGTCCATTGCAATAAGGGTACCTAATCATGGACTAGAACCTCCAAAACTATTCATGGTCTAAGAGTAAAACTTTTTCATTATCTCATGTGCTTTATTATAACATGAAGCTGATGAATACACATAGTCTCCAGTATTGAGCCTGGTATTCAATAAATATTTTCTGACTGAATGAATGAATTACCTTGTCTCCACTTGCAGCCCCACAGTGGACTATGGAAGCCACATGGAAGAAGCTTTAGCAGTCAGACAAAGGAGAAAGCAAATTAATCGTTTCTAAAGCTAGGCAGAACATTCACAATAGTACCCTAGAGCAGGGGTCATAAATATTAAGGTCAAATTTGTGGAAAGCAAGGCTGTCTTCTGCAACTGACCAAGGAAACTAGAACTTTACTCAGGCCACATTTTCTAAGGTACCTTGAACAAACCAGGGAAAAGGGCAGAATATTTTACAAATTCATGTTTTCAAAAATGTGTATACTGATATTAACATATTCATGTCTGTGGATATGATGATGGAGATACTGGCACATGGAAATCTAACATCAGAGCAAGTCAGCTCACAGGATGAGTTTCCAGAGGTAGGGATTAGAGGGAAGCATTTTGACACCATCTCACAGCCATGTAAAGAAATACTCCTCAGAGAAAGTTCAAGTGAGAACTGAGTATTCAACTAAAAGGAATTGAACAAAAAGGTATTGAACAAAAATATCATGCCATCTTTCCAGTGTAACAAAGAGCTTTTAAAACCAATAGACCAAACTTCACTTCTAATCCAAGAATGGCAAAGAAATCATATTTGATGTTCTCTGTCTGATCCATTAGCAATGACTGCTGAGTGTGCTAGGCTGTGACAAATTCTAAGGCTGAGTCTGGGCTTAAGGGAGGAAAGGAGTTATGCCCAGTTATTGATGGCTAATGAACAATGGGGAAGGAATTAAAATATTCATGCCACATTGTTGTCATTACTAATGAAACTAAAAAAAATGGTTCTGAAAGTAGGAATTTTGAGTCAGACTGTAGAAGTCATAACATGTGCGTCAACTTGAGAAAACTACCATTGGGAAGCAGGTGGAGTCTTGTGGTAACATTAATATCAACCCTAAAGAGGTACCATTTTTCCCATCCCACATGAAATCTGCTCTGCTTAACGTTTGGAACTTTCAGAATGAGACCTTTTCTCACTCTTCTTTGAAGCTGCTTTTCATCTGTGTGATCCTTGTCACCCATCTAGACCAATTAACCCATTTTAGGTCATCTGCAAACTCATGTGCACCAAAAATTACTGCTCTAGGTCTTGGATACAACATTCAGAGGAGAATACTGACTCAGAAACCTGTAAAGTTGCATTTGCATATTTTAAATCCTTTGGATTGTTGTATAGGTTTGTATTTTTTCTTGAAATATAAAGTAGTATTTCATAGAAGATGAAAAAATTTATACTTGTTCATCCTTCCAGTACACATGCATCCTTAATTTTCTAGGAAATGAGTTGATCAATAACTCATACAACCACTTGCTGGGTTCTATTCCCACAATGATATTAAAAAAAACTCCAAATCTTGGTAGAGGGGAAACTGAAACATCTTTCATATAGATGTCATTTAATCTTGCTCCCCTAATATTAATTTCCCCTTAATAAAGCAAAGAGGCCCTGTGCTGTAGTTTGGATTTTAAATGTCCCCTCCCAAAGCCAAATAGTTAAATGCTTGAGTGGCACATAGTGGGAGGTCTTCAGGTCACAGGTGGTGTGCCCTTGAAAGGAATAGTGAAAACCCAACCCCTTCTTCCTCTCTTTCACCTCCCAGTCACAATTTGAGTGATTTTGCTCCCCAATATGCTCCTTCTACTATGTTTTGTGATAGACCCAAGAGCAATGGAGCCAAAGAAATCATGGACTGAAACCTCTAAAAGGCCCAAGCCTTTTCTCTTTATTAGTTGATAATCTCAGATATTTATTATAGCAATGGGATACTTACTTACATATTCTAACAAACAAATTTATGTAAACTTTATGAGTTTCAAATTATTAATTTTTTTAAAATGAAAGGTTTTTTCCTATAAAATCTGACAATCTATTGTGGGTGTAATTAGTAATGTATAATATATTGCAGTAATGGTATTGCCAGTTATACCATACAATGTCCCTACTTTAAATTTTTTGATGCTACCCTATTGTCTATAAGATTAAAGTTCAAGTTCCTTAAAAAGTCTTGCAAGATGTATCTTAATCTGTTATTTCCCATCTCTCTAACCTCACCTTCCCTTTGCTGCAGCATGATCTCTGAAAATACCAAATTGCTAGAAATTCCTGCCACAGTGGCCTTTCCCTTCTTTCCTAATGTTGGTTGTGTGACCTGTGCTTGGAATTGCCCTTCCTCTTCCTTTGTCTGGTAATTTCAACTTATTTTAACTATGCCCAACTAATATCATGCCTTTATCCATGCAGGGATAATCTTAATCTCATAAATTGCTGGGTTTCCATCTCTACCATTCTGCAATAAGTATTAGCATTTTAGATATGGACCTTTCCCTCTGGAACATAGGCATTTTTAGAGAATAATTAGTCCCTTGTTACTTTTTGTATATTCAGCGCCATGCCAGTGCTGGTGTTTAGATCACCATAAGCTCAGGAGAGATGCTGACTAGTTGAATTAACCAGTGGATGGAGGAAATTCATTATCTCAGATAACGAAAGAGAAAAGTACCTAATGACTGTAATTCATGACAACGAACCACAAAACAAAACAAAAAAATAAATAGATTTAAAATATATATATACAACTACCAATGATTAGTCAACTTGTTCTAAAAATAGAATAACTGCTTCTTCATGGAGATTATAAAGGAGAAATGAAATCGATTGATGTTTCTTCTGTTACTTAATTCACCCTTCCCAGTGCCGCTCCTTAATGCATCTCCCCACTCCAACCATACTACTCTTCCTCCTTCCTTGATTCCTTCCCTGAAAATGAGATAAATTATTTCACTTCAACTCATAGCTAATCTTCCTCTCTACTTTTACAGCATTAGCTATCTGAACAACTAGCGATGTTTAATATGACGGTGAACTCTTCACAGCTTTTCTGTGTCTTTTTTTTCACATTTATTAGACGTATATAGCGATACAGGATACAGATGAGGGAGAAACATTGTCAAAACAGTAGCAATCAATGTGTATAAACTTTGTTATCCAGGGGTAATAACAACACATAGATAAACTACTATGGGTTTCATCTGTTGCAGTTTCCCACAGAAGAACTCATGTGTTAAATGGGTATCTAGTGGAGGAATGACATCGGCTTCTGGGATGGTTCCCCCATCTTCCCAATCACCAGACTCCTATGAGTTCTTCATATACGCCCCCCCATCCCCTTCCCTATACCTCCAAGTTACCTAGGGAGCTTTCCCCCTGTTGCACTGAAAGTCATTCAATTTGAGGTTTTGTTAGGTCAGCCGTCTGTCCTACTGCTTCAACACAAATTTTAGTATCAACAAATGAGAGAAACCATTCGGCCCTTAAGTCTCTGAGCTTGGGAGACTTCACTAAGCATAATTCTGTCTATCTCCATCCATTTGACTTCGAAAGCTATAATATCGTCTTCTCTGATGGCCGAGTAGTATTCCATAGAATATATGAACTAAAGCTTTTGTATCCACTCATCAAGTGAGGGGCATCTGGGTTGGTTCCATAATCTAGCTATAGTAAATTGAGCTGCTATAAACATTGAGGAAGCCACATCGCTATAATACGCTGATTCTAAATCTTTTGGGAAAATTCCCAGGAGTGGGACAGCTGGGTCATGAGGTGGTTCCATCCTTAATTTTTTGAGGATTCTCCACACTGCTTTCCATAGTGGCTGAACCATTTTGCAGTCCCACCAGCAGTGTAGTAGTGTTCCTCTTTTCCCACAGCCACTCCAGCATCTGTCGTTGTTTGTATTTTTCATTATTGCCACTCTAACAGGAGTGAGGTGGTATCTCATTGAAGTTTTGATTTGCATTTCTCTTATAGCTAATGATGTAGAGCATTTTCTCCTATATGTATGGGCTTTCTGAACTTCGACTGGAGAGAAGTTTCTTTTAAGTTCTTTAGCCCATTTATCGATTGGATTTTTTGCCAGTTTGGATTTTAATTTCTTTAGTTCCCTATATATTCTGGATATTAGCCCTCTGTCCGAGGTGTAGCAGGCAAAAGTTTTCTCCCATTCAGTAGGTTCTCTGTTGATGCTCTCAACTAAATCTTTAGCTGTGCCGAAGCTTTTCAGTTTAATTGCATCCCATTCATTTAATTTTGATTTTACAGCATGTGCCATAGGAGTTCTATTAAGGAAGAAGCGGCCAACTCCTATAAGGTGTAGTGTTGACCCGACATCTTTTTTAGTAAATTTAAAGTTGTAGGCTTAATATCCAGGTCTTTGATCCATTTTGATTTAATTTTTGTGCAGGGTGAAAGATAAGGATCCAGCTTCAGTTGTCTACAAATGGCAGTCCAGTTTGTCCAACACCATTTGTTGAACAGGCTATCTTTCTTCCACACTATACTTTTGCCCCCTTTATCAAATATCAAATAGTTAAAG
>PVKS010052412.1:0-10799 GCA_004027875.1 Aplodontia rufa
GAGAGAGAGAGAGAGAGAGAGAGAATCAATTTTGTTTTTTCATGTGACTTTTGTTGGCCTGACACTTGGTTGTGTACAAGGTACTGGGGTTTGAACCCGGGTACTTGCGCATGTCAGGCGAGCGCTGTAACCACTGAGTCACCGCTCCAGCCCTGTGGATTATTTTCCATGCAGATTCTTCTCAACTTATACTGGCATTATGTCCAGATAAACACATCATACGTTGAAAATATCAAAAGTAAAACTGCATCTCATCCACCTAAACTATTGAACACCCCAGCTTAGTAGAGCCTACCTTAAATGTGCCGAGAACACTTCTGTTAGCCTATAATTAGGCAAAAGCAGCTACCACAAAGCCCATTTTATAATAAGATGTATTTCGTGTAACTTATTGAACACTTTGCTGAAAGTGAAAAGCAACATCATTGTAAAGTAAAAAAAAAAATCATAAAATGTCAGGGACCTTCTACATCCTGCAAATTGGCCATTTAATAGTGAAATACTTTTCTGTATATCCTGAAAGTTGTTCAAAGCCATTTTAATTTCCAGCATTTTCTTTTTTGAAAGTTTACTCTGACTGATTGGAGGAGAATGTATCCAGTGGGGGCAGCAGTGAAGTTGAGGCCAGCAAGGAGGCCATGGTGAGGATCCTGTAGGGAGCTGCGTGTGGCCCTCCCAACCCAGTGTCTCTCTGCAGAAGGGAGGGTCTGAGATGTTTGGCCACGGTGGAGGCAGAAATGACAGGCTTTACAAGTGGATTGGACGTGGGGGCTGAGGAGGAGAGGAGGAATCATAGATGGCATCCACATTTGCAGCTCTCACAAACAGCTTAAGGGTGTCTGTCCTAAGTTATGGAGATGGGGAGGCTGGGGAGCAGCCGATTGCCTGTTGGTAAAGGAATCCCTAGTCCCACGCATCCAAATGGGGCTGTGAAATGAGCAGTTTGGAGGAGCTGAGAATGGAGATGGTCGGAGGGGTCCCTTTAGGGGTCCTTAGCAGATAAACAGCGTGAGAGTCTGGAGTCAGGATGAGGTCTCAGGAAGGGAAGGGAGTTCAGAGGAGAAGAGATAAAGTGAGCTGATCCCCGGGAAACCAACACCAAACAGTTGTGAGCCAGTGAGGGACCAGAGAGACATCTGTGACCGATTCTCAAAAAGAGCTTCAAGAGAGGCAGGAGAAAAAGTGTAGCATCCGAGGAGCTGGAAGGAGAAAGGAGATTGTGTTTAAAATGAGAAAGGGAGTAGGTAAAGTGAAAGCAAAGGTCAAGTGAGACAGAAATAGAGCAAGTGTTGGTGCTGGTGTGTAATACGGGGGTGTTGAGTGGCTTGGACCAGAATAGTTTGGGGGTGCCTGAGGGCAGCAGCGGGTTTGGAAGTGAATGGGTGATAGGAGGTCAGCACTATCATCAGCTCTTCAAAAGCTTGGTTTTGAGGTGAAAGAGGTTGCAGAGAAAGGCGTAGAGGACAGGAGGACCCGGGATCAGGCACTGGTGTGCCGGGAAATGCTTAGCAAACTAGTCAGGAAAACCGAAACCTTCATTTGTAGTAGAATAAATACTCTCACCGTGGCTGATTTTAAGTCACCAATGCCATGTCAGACAGCTAGTAGAATTTCTGAAAATTGAACACTTTGTTCCCAGGAGCCAGTATGAGCCAGCTCCGGCACACGACTGCATCAGGAGGAGGTGACTTCTCAGAATGGCAGATTCTGAAACCTGTGGCTAAGCTGTCGGAAATGGTCCTGGGAAAGAGAGTGTCATTTCAGGACAGCAAATGCACAGAGACGGAAGGCGAGACGGGAGAAAACAAGGGGCGAGGTGCTAGTAGGGTTGTTGCCCGGGGTGTGGGAAGAGCAGGGACCCCATTCCGTTTATATTTTCTCATTGAAAAAGGGAATTGGCCATCCACCGAAAACAAGGGCTGACGAGTTGAACGTGGTCTTGACGGAACCAGAGGACTGCAATGGTCCAGGCATTTAACAGGGGCAGCCGAAGAATAGGACAGTGCGGTGGGTGAGAGGAGCATTGGGATTAGACTGGTGGGGGCGTTTGGAGAGGGATGACCCGGGACAGGATGTGGCTGCTGTGGAGGCTGCAGCAGCCCAGGGCCTGAGTGGCCAGCATGGTGGACGTGTCGTCTCCCCATGCCCTGAAGTGGCTACAGTGCCACAGGGATTGGGGGAGAAAGGAAGCCAGGAAGCCAGGAGCTAAATAAAACCTTCAGGATGGTAAAAGACAAAACAAGTTTAGTTTTGCAGCTATTAATCGTTTTTTTATTTGCAAGTCTAGAAGTGAGCAGCAATGGTTGGTGCAGGTTGTATTTATAGCCAAAGAAGAAACGATGCAGGGGAAATAGAAGTGAGGCACAGAGACAGCTGCATGGGCGCTAGCTAGGCATTTATTTGCCTTATTTGAATGCACTTGGAGCAGTTGGCTGCCTGAGTTTGAGTGGCACTCAGCTGTTTGCACAGAGGCACATTCCTAAGTTAGGCTTTCAGTTTGTTAATGTTCTGGTAGGTTGCACCTTATAACAACCTACGAGGCTTCCTCAGGCCAAACTTAGTTTCATTTAACAAACGAGAGAAGTGTGTGCGTCATGGGGTAGGGGGGATTCTGGAAGTCTGTGTGCGACCAGTCACAGAAGGAAGAGGAAGAGGAGGAGGGGGAGGAGGTCTGTGAGTGGTGGGAGTTGAAAGGAGCAGTGGTCTATGCCATAGGGAAGGAGAGACATGGAATGCAAGAGGCAGTAATGACTCAGGGACACACAACATTTTTTTTCCTGGTCCTGGGTTCCAAGGAGTGTGTGTGAAAGAGAAATAGCCTCCAGTTGCTAGAGCTACAATGGACCAGGAAGGAGGTGGAGCTGCTGGAGTGGGCTTCAGGGGTTTGCTGACAGCGCAATGGCAGCTCCATTGTTCAGAGGAGGTCGGACTGGGTCCCTTTGGAGATGAACACAGAAGTAAGGGGGGTGCAATCCTAAGTGTCCAGAGACTTCTGACCATGATTTCAATAAGAATGAATTTGAGTCATGTAACCTTGCTTGGATCCAACACATTCCACACTAGTACGCTTCCAACATTATCAACAAGATGTTAGACTTGAGATCCCCTGAGCTGTTACCTGATTTAACCTCGAGGCAGACTGAAAGCTGTCAGGCATCATTTGGCATCTTCCCAATCACTGAGCCCTTAGTTCCTTCCGTTTGGATCTCCCAAGTTCTGGTTCAGATTTCTGACATCTAGTTTCAATTTCTTAGAGGGTTTTCTCAGAAATGCTAATTTCACTTTTCTTCTTGTTCTTTTCTTCTCCTAATTATTCATTCGTGATCTGAAAAAGTGCTCCTCTTAAAGAATTCATTTGGCTTCCTTTTCAGATTGTCAACTTACAACATTACTTCCAAGTTCCTTTTTGAGACGTTGGGGATTGCACCTAGGGTCTAATGCATGCTAGCAAGTGCTTTGCCACTGAGCTACAACCCCAGTCCCCCAGGGTGGGCTTTTCTGTTGTTGTTACTCTAACTTCTCTTTTTAAAATAAAAAATTTAAAAAAGGCATAGCACAATCTGATCTAGATTCATGTAGGAGTATTAATATTATTAGGAATAGCTTTATCATTTTCCTACCTACTCCTATGAGCCCTTTATGGACAAGTACCTAGGGAATACATTGACCACAAATATTTTTCTAAGCAGGATAATGTGGTCAGTTCTTTTGCATTAATTCCCTTGTTACACAACTGCCAACTCCTGCTTCAGAGGAAAAACAATTCTGCTGAAGATACAAGTTTTCAACTACTCAATTTTATAACTTGGAATTTTTTACTTTTAAAATCCTGCTTCTGGCCAGGTGCTGTGGTACAAGGCTATAATTCTAGCTACTGGCAGGCTTAGGTAGAAGGATTGCAAGTTTAAGGACAGCCTGGGCAATTTAGCATGATGCTGTCTCAAAATTTTCAAAAAAGTACTGGGGATGTAGCTCAGTGGTGAAGCACCCCTGGGTTCAATATCTAATGCCAAAACTAAAATAAATAAATAAATAAATAAAAAAAATTCAGCCTCTAAGGAGTGTAAGGGGACATATTGGGGATTAAAATTGATCAAAGTATGTTGTCTGTATGTATGAATCTGCAGCAATGAAATCCACTGTAGTTTATAAATGATATGCATCATTAATAATAAGAAGAAAGAAGCACCCTTTTCCTAACAATTCTAAAATCACACTTAAAAAAAATCCAGTTGGGGCTGGAGCAGTGGCTCAGGGGTTACAGCGCTGCCTGGCTTGTGCGAGTACATGGGTTCAAACCCCAGCACCATTTACACAACAAAGAGTCCCAGCAACGAAAGTCACATGAAAGACCTAATAAAACTGATTCTGTCTTTCTCTCTCTTTCTCTCACTGTCCCTCTCTCTCTCTAAAAAAAAAAAAAAAAAAAAAAAAAAAAAAAAAAAAAAAAAAAAATCCAGCTCCTGGAAACAAGAGAAATGTTGTCTTGGTTTCTGTTTCCAGGGTGGTGGCTTTCAGTGTAGTCACAGTAGAACCAAGACACCCAACAAGGGCACAGGAGCTACTGACCAGAAGCATGAGTCAGTTAAAGCTGCACGGAGCAGACTAATTCAGTTGGTATTTCCCAAACATGCGAGAAACTTTGCTCTCATCAAAGTTAACTTGGCATGGGGTTCATTAGCATTAACTTCCGGTTCTATATACCCCTTGACAGCGCAGGTTTAAGGAATACAGTTGAAGTTCACCATGTACTTTAAAATTAACAACAAAAACAAACAGACAAACAAAGAATGGCAGGCCCCCAGCCGTTCTGTAAAAGGTGTTAAACAATTGGAGCATGATAATAATTTTATTTATTTATTTCAGAGAGAGGGAGAAAGAAAATTAATTTTATTTATTTTTTTCATCTGGACTTTGTTAATCCAACACTTAGTTGTGTATGTGATGCTGGGTTTTGAACCCGGGTCCTCACACATGCCAGGCAAGAACTCCAACCACTGAGCCACTGCTAAACTCCCATGATATTAATTTTTTTTTTGAAAGAGAGAGGGACAGTGAAAGAGAGAAACAACTTTATTTAGTTTTTCACATGGCCTTAGTTGCTCCAACACTCAGTTGTGTACTTGGTGCTGGGGTTTGAACCTGGGTCCTCGTGCTTGCTAGGCACCACAGAGCCTAGCAAAAATCCAGCCCCAACTGGATTTTTTTTAAGTGTGATTTTAGAATTGTTAGGAAAAGGGTGCTTCTTTCTTCTTATTATTAATGATGCATATCATTTATAAACTACAGTGGATTTCATTGCTGCAGATTCATACATACAGACAACCACAGAGCCACTGCTCTAGTCCCCCATGATAATAATTTTAAATAGCACCTGTCTATATAGCATGGCAACTGCCTAACCCCACTAACTGTGTTTAGAAGCCTGTAAGGGCCTACAAGATGAGGCAGCTCAGACTGCAATAGACAAAGATTTGCTTTTTTTTTTTTTTATACCAAGGATTGAACCTGGGGGAACTTGACCACTAAGTCACATCCCCAACCCTTTTTATTTTTTATTTTGAAACAGGATCTCACTAAGTTGCTCAGGGCCTCATTAGATTGATGAGGCTGACTTTGAACTCGTGATCCTCCTGCCTCAGCAATTTGAGCCACTGGGATTACAGCATAAGCCCCTGCATCAGGCAAGATTCACTCATTTTGATACTGATTGGGATAACATTTAAGTCCCCCACCCCACCCCATCCCCATCCTCCAAGTGCCGGGGATTGAACCCAGGGCCTTACCCATGGTGGGCAAGAACTCTACCACTGAGCTACAACCCAGGCCTCCTAAACTTGTTTTGATGATATACTGATTCTACTCATTTTTTGGGGTGGGGGGATTGGGGTTCAAGGATTGAACCCAGTGGTACTCAACCACTGAGCCACATCCCCAGCCCTTTTTATTTTTATTTTTTTTTTTTTAGATTTTGAGACAGGGTCTTGCTAAGTTGCTTAGGGCCTCATTAAGTTGCTGATGCTGGCTTTGAACTTGCGATCCTCCTGACTCAGCCTCATGAGCCACTGGGATTACAGGCGTGCACCACCGTGTCCAGCTGCCTACTCATGTTTTTTGAGTGCCTGACCATATGCAAAGAGCACCATCAAGTTTTGGGGTGAGCATAGATCCAAGTAAATTAATAACACAAAGCACACCTGATAAGAAATAAAAGGAATCCTCAAATGCTCTGGCAGTTTAAAGAAAGTAGCATTGTTTCTTGCCAGGAAATTCGAGAAGGAATCTTGGAGGAAGCAGAATTTGAGTGGTATGTCGAAGGGATAGTGAGTTTGAAACAGAAGGAAGCGATAATGGCAAGAACAGGCAAGGCAGGGGAATTGGTGAGAACGAAGATTTTTGCATGTTTGGGCAATACCAAGTGTCTTTGTTTTGTGCTGCTGAAGCAGAATTACACATACTGGGTAATTTTTTTGTATTAGTTGAATATGGACTTACAATTGAGGGGGAATCATTATCAAACAATCAAGAACAAATGTATATTCACATAGTTAGCTAAGGCTGATGCCATTCCATGGTTTCCCCTCTTGGGTTCCCCATGGTTCTATGTTTCCCCCAAATGAACCCCTGTGTTAAGTGGACTTCTCGTGGAGGTCGGAGATCTCCTTCTGAGTTGATTCCCCCATACTCTCTCCCTCCAGTCTCCTAGATATCCTTCCTGATCCCACCCCCCAGAAATTTGTTTCTACAGTTTCGCAGGCTGCTAAGAACAATGTCAAGGTGCCAGCATCTGGTGAGGGCCTTCTTGCTGTGCCGTGGTGGAAGTATCACAAAGCAAAGGCGGTATGACAGCTCAGCCCTCTCTTCATCTGATAAAGCCACTAAATCCATGCGGGGGGCACTCTTAGCACCTCTCTAACCTTAAATAACTCCTGAAGGTACCATCTTCAAATATCATCAACACATGAATTTGGGGATCAAGTTTCTAACACATGATCTTTGGGGGGGACACATTCAAGCCACTGCACTGATTAGCCCTCCCTTCTTTCTTTCTTTCTTTTTTAGAGAGGACAGTGATGGAGAGACAGAGAGAATCAATTTTTATTGAGTTTTCACATGGCTTTCATTGCTCTGACATTTAGTTGTGTACGTGGGTGCTGGGGTTTGAACCTGTGTACTTGCACATGCTGGACAAGCACCGTAACCGCAGAGCCACTGCTCCAGCCCCTTTCTTTCTTTGTGTGTGTGTGTGTGGGGGGGTGGAATATAGGACTCAAAAAGTTTAGAAAATTAGTTTATGTCCAGAGTTATGTGGACACCAGGCAAAGAACTATCGTCTCTTAGGCAAAGGGAACCATGGAAAACTGAGAGGAGTGCCCTCCGCATTGAGCTTCCCAGTGTGGAGGACAGCTGCAGAGCTGTCCCTTAAGACAATTCAAGTGTCCACATTTAGGATCTTTAAGTATTATTATTTCACTATGATACTGTTTTTAATCATTATCTTTCACAAATATTTATTTGATGTCTACCCCGTGCCAGGCATGATTGTGGGCCTTGGAATACACAGCAGCTTAGGCAAAATGTAGTGGCATGAACATTCTCCCTGGAGGAGTCAGACAATAAGAAGAGTGAGGTTTAATAATTTCATCTACAAAACAAAACAAAAGAGAGAACACTTATATTTTCAGGAATAGAGGAGGGTAAGTTATTTGGAATAGTCTACCTGCTGAAGATGTTAAAAGTGCTGGGTAAAATACATTTAAAAAATCCCAAAAAACAGGGGCTGGAGTGGTGGTTCTGCAGTTACAGTACTTGCCTGGCATGTGCAAGGACACTGGTTCAATCTCCAGCACCACATACACAACAAAGTGTTGGAGCAATGAAAGCCACATGAAAAACTAAATACAATTGATTCTCTTTTTCTCCCTTTCTCTGTCTCTCTCTCTTTCTTAAAAAAAAAAAAAAAAATCCCCAAACCCAAAACCCCTTCTTGGGCTGTGGTGGTAGCTCAGTGGTAGAGGGCTCGCCTAGCGTCTGCAAGGCTCTGAGTTCTATCCCCCAGCACTACCAACACAGCAAAGCAAAGCAAAACAGGCTTCTTGAAAGCTCTAGGTGGAAATCTGTAGGAAAGGGAAACCAGAGAGATGAATCCGGAAACTGATTTTACCCTGCAGATGAAACCAATCCAGGAGAAACCGTCTTTGGTATTTGAACCAGACAACAGTTGACTCAGTGGAGGAACATGGGAGACTGCACCGAGAAGGTGGCATTGACCTGGGTCTCAAGGATTGAGTGTGCGTTCACAAGGCCCAGAAGAAGAGGAAAGCCTTGTAGAGGGGAACAAGGCCAAAAATGAGGTTGGGGGTTAAACCTCTCCTTTGTGCCTGCTTATTCTATGAGACGAGTAGAGTAAGACTCAATTCAATACTTCATTCCACCCTGCACACCAGCCAGAAGATCAATCACCTCCTGCACCTATGCAGGAGGCTCCCAAGAGTAAAAGGAAAAAGACCAAACTAAAAATGTCTGGACAGGTGACTGGTGGGACAGAAGTCAGTCCTACCACCCGTCCCAGGCCTTTACCTGGTTTCTACTTTATAGTCACCTTGGTTGCAATAAATATCACAGCAGTGATTCTTGACCTTTGAAAACCCGGGAAGTCTCTCTTGTTATTGGTCCTACCTTAGGGGACTCCCCTTAACTCCCAGACCCCAGCAGTTGCCTCTGCATAGCGTGGAAAATACAAGCTCAGTGCAGTTGGTGACGTGGGAAGGCCTTGAACGCACGAATGTAGGCTGAAATGCGATCTTGAACCAGTAGTGATCTGGCAAGATCCCAGGAGGAAGAGACATTTGTATTCTAAGTTAAAGCTAATTGTTCCCGTATTATTTTGCACTTCCCTATTATTAGAGCAGTAAGCATGCTCGAGGCAAGATGGGACATGAGTTAATGGGAGCTGTACAACAAAGCAGACTTGCTCCATTGACAAGAAAGTTAAAGGCGAGGGTGGACAAAGGGAAGGGGCAGGTCAGCTGGAAAGCCATTTTCTAATTCTTAGAATGGTATAGAAAACCCCAGAGAAACCAGCACCCACAAAATTAACTCTTCACTTCTCTCTTTTTAAGAGAGAAGGACAGTGAGAGGGGAGAGAGAGAGAGAGAGAGAAGAGAGAGAGAGAGAATCAATTTTATTTAGATGTTTGCGTGGCTTTCATTGCTCCGACCCTTTGCTGTGTACGCGGTGCTGGAGTTTGAACCTGAATCCTCATGAATGCCAGGCAAGCGCCATAACTGCTGAGCCACCGCTCCAGCCCCCTTTACTTCTCTTAACACTCACAGTTGAACCTTGCCAAAGGTCAGTTGATGTCAATGATCTGTTAGAGGCCAATTTATAAGTTCCCAGGAAAAACATTTAAGAATGTCCTTGGGAAACATACAGAAAGAATAAGGGAAGAGTAAGCTAAATGCCACTCCTCTCAAGAGTTTTTAAACACGTCTAGGGAAGAAGTTTGAAATTAAAATATTTAAGACATCTGGTTTTAATTTGAAATATAATTAGAAATGTGTCTTAGTATATGAGGAATTTTAAAAGCCAAGAGGAAGTACATTTCTGGGTGACCAAATGTTTTGGATGATGTCATAATCAAGGAATGAAGAGGAATACCAAAGACTTTTTGGCAGTATTTTGAGAGATTTTTTTTTCCACTGTGTTGTTTTATTGTAAAGTTATTTACAAATGATATGAGAAAAGAACCAGATTTTATCACATGTAATTAGAAATACAGTGGTTCCTCAACCTAGATGGCATAGAACGGAAAGGTGGGTGATAAGATACGGTTTCAAAATGCTAATCAGTTACTGCACAAATGTTTTTCTACTTTTTCTTTCCATCCTCTGCCCTTTCTCACTCCTGTTTGTTTTTCTTGTTTCTATTTTCTGCTCTGGGAGTGATGAAGAAAGAGGGGTATGTATTTGATTAGAGAACCAAAAAAGAAAAGAAAAATTACATGGCCACCATGTGACTCCTTGCCTTGCTTACCCACCTGGCTGTGCTTGGCCAGATTTTGAAGTACCAATGCCCAAATCCACGACATTATCACCCCCGGAGGTCGGACCAAGGCATCCCTTCTTTAAGAACTCCTGAGGTGATGCTGATGTACAGCCAAGGGTCAGAATCGCTGTCCTAAATTGCCCAGCGCCCTGCCTGAGGCCAGCAGCTTCGTGTTCCCAAGCTTTGTAGCTGACCAGGAACATTCCAGAAGCACTTGTGGGAACAATATATATTTTCTGTTTTTCAAGACATGAAAAACAGGGTCTGGAGCAGTGGCTCAGCGGTTGGAGTGCTTGCCTGGCATGTGCAAGGACCTGGATTCAAACCCCAGCACCACATACACAACTAAGTGTCAGAGAAACAGAGACCAGATGGAAAAAATAGAGTTGATTCTTTCTCTTAATATCTCGCTCTTAAAAAAAACTTGAAAAACAACAATTCCCATTTACTATCATGATCATTTAATGAGATGAAGGACATTTAAACATCAAAATAGCAACAAGGATATACCATCAGAGTAAGAATTATATTGCATTTATATGTAATACATACATGTGTATGCATCTGTCTCTGTATATGTGTTTGTGTATATATGTGTGTATATGCATATAGGTATGGGTATATAAACATATATTTTTTCCTCTTAAAAATGTGGCCAAGGGCTGGAGCAGTGGCTCGGTTGTTACAGTGCTTGCCTGGCACACTCAAGTATGCAAGTTCAAACCCTAGCACCATGTACACAGCAATGTCTT
>PVKS010052413.1:0-10770 GCA_004027875.1 Aplodontia rufa
AAGGCTTTAAAATCTGTGTTTTCTGTGAGGGTTTTTTGTGTGCACACTTTCCTGTGTGTTTATATACATGTGTGTTATAATGAGAGAGATTAGGAGAGACAGTGGAATGGCTAGGTAGTCAGGACAGAGGGCCCCCATCCAAGAGCTAGCTGGCAGAGGCAGAGAGTGATTGACAGGGCGTGGTCAGGGCCTTCAAATGCAAAAAGACCTTGAGGCTCACCCTTGTCCCGACCAAGAGACTGGGGTGGTCGCAGGTGGGTACTAGGAAGTATTTGCCACCTTTTGTTTTAACCAATGGTGTTCCTGACCAGTTTCAATGCCTGTTTTACATAGATTTTAACCAATGGAGTTGATGCATTTCTCAATGTCTGCTTTGCATGAATGTTAATTATGCTCAGACCCCAAATCAATATAACCTCTGGCCTATCCTCCATTAGAAGGTATCCTGCTTCCAGGTACCCCTCTGCCTTGTGGAGTCTCTGCTCTTCTTCCTAAATAAATCCTACTCCTTTTACTCCTCCTTCCTTGGTTGACCGTGGATTTTATTCTTCAAATTTGCGAGACAAGGACCCAGAAGATCGGTGCCGAATTCCTGGGGTGTGTTTCCACACCAAGAGCTGCAACGTGCCACAGGAAATCCCAGCTCTTAGCTGCTAACACTTTTGGGCTGCAGGGACCTGGGGGACCTGCAACAAGCCCAGATTCTCAGTTCTAACTGAGAAGAACTGCAAACACTGAAAACGGGCTACTTCAGCTACGGAATTCTGTAGCCAGGCCCTCTTCATTCACCAGCGGCAGCACAGAATTCGGCCTCATCTCAAAAACCCTGCATCAATATGTTGTCAACATGGTACCAATTGACTTATAGATGTGCACTCATAAAAATTAAAAAAAGAAAATGGATCCAAACTACTTTAATTCATGTGACTTAAATGTTTAAAAAGAGGTTCAATCCAAATCATTTAAACATAAGAGTAAAACTGTGTTTAAGATTACTAGCTCACATGTTTTTCTAGGTGGTCAACTAATACAATATTGGTTTCTATAAATATTAAGTGTAACATTCATTACTTCTAGAATTTTTCTTCAACAGGGGAAAACAGCTTGTGCTGGTTACCTACACTTACTTGTCTGATAACATAATAGGATTAATCTTTATGCATGTTTGCTAAGCGACATTTGATTGCTGCTGTTAACTAAGTTCAGGTGCTCTTGGTTTCTTAAATTGTATAGGGCAGTACATTTTTGGGTCTATTAAATAACTTGTTGGTAAGCAGAAAAATTTAAGATTTTGTTTCTGAATCTTCACTGACAGCAAAATTGTTAAGAATTAAAATTCTAACAGGTATAAAATTCCAACAGGTGTAACAGGTATACAAGGAGTACAAAAGTTTCAACTGTTTTGACTTATGTACTATGAAACAAAGTGTTTCACCTTAAGAGTAATTGAGAATTGCTTCCAAATGTAAATTTAGGAAAAATCAGCAACTGGGAAATCTAAGGAAAAATCAGCACCTGGGAAAGATATACTGATAGGGCAAAGTCTCATTCTTTATTAAGATTTCTTAAAACATTGGTATGCTTATCAAGGTGATTTCTTGTGTCTGTTAAGTGTTATTAGGGAAACTAAATCTAGGGTTTGTATATGTTTTAAAGTTTCAAATGATAGTTCTAAAACAGGTTAAATAAGCAGCTGTTGTTTCAGAATACCATTATTGACATTCTAGACATGTCTGACTAAGGATACAGAACTAAACTTTCAAGCTTTTGTCTGTGTTACATAGTTGAAGGAAGGCAAGTTAACCAAGTGTTGTCTTTTAAATATTATTCATTTTAAACCTGGGTTACATTTGTTTTAAATGCCTAGAGCCTTTATCATTGATGGATTGCATTTATAAATCAATCTTTAATCACTGGTACTATTTCTCTTGGCAATTTCATTTTGTATTTTTCAACTATTTTGACTTAAATAGTATGAACCATAGTATTTCTCACCTAAAAGTAAGTGGGAACATTGGAAGGCAAATCTCAGAAGCTTGTGTGTTATTAAGTTGAATATATTTGGCACAATCAGTTAAAACTAAGATTTCTCTAATGGTTAAAAAGTGTTCAAGTTTTGTCTAAATGTTATGTAAGTTTATGTAGGTTTACAGGCAAGGTAACCAATAAGTGCTCTCTTCTATATATTGTATCTGATATAGAAGAGCCACACTGCCATTTAAAAGCCTGATTTATATCTGTTTGCTTTGACTGTTTTTCTGATCATTGACACTGTTTCCTAAATGTATGTTCAGATAGACCCCGGAAATAATACATGGAAACTTTGTAAAATACTTTTAAGAGGCAAAGATAAGTTTCAAAAATAAAACACTTTGTCAAGAGCTCTACCTCAGCTGAGCTAAGACTCACCCTGTCACCTTATGGTTCCAAAGCAGAATTAACTTTATTTACTCTTGCTAATTCCTTGTTGTATTCTCCTGATGACTGATATTTGCCATTTTACCCAATTAAGGGTTAGTTGTTGCATAAAGGAATCTTATTTATAGAGCCAGGAATGTTTCAAAATGAAATGTAAGAAAGAGTCAACAAATAGGAAAGAGACATAAGAAAGTTATAGATATGGAAATATACTTTGATGTGGAAATTAGAATGAAAGAAATGTTTGTGATGAAGAAATATAGAGTGTCTAAGTTAGTTGTGTAAGGTTTATGAAGGGTAAATCTCCAAAGTCTTGTGTGGGATTAAATCAAATATTTTTAATTGGCACAATTTAAAGTTATTTAAGGTTTCACTTAAGTTCAAATATTAATGTACTGTTATAAACCAGAATCTAAATGTGTTGAAGTAACAAGGGTTTCTTAAAACATTGATCTGCTCTTATCAGGATAATTCCTGGTGTTAGGCTTAATTACTTAGGAAAACTATATCTTAAAGGAATTGTAGTTTATACCTGTTTTAAAACCTTTTAAATGAATACTTAATAACACTAAATGAGTAACGGTTTTTAGGTTATTACAATATAGCTGACACTTTAAAATATGTAAATAGAACTATATTTAAGAACTAGATATTTATCTGAGTCTTGTTTAAATGTTATACAAGTTTATAAAATAAAAACTTATGTAGGGTTACAGACAAAGTAATTAGCATGCTCTCTTTTACACACTGTATTTCAAAACCTAGGTTATATATGTTTACTTTAACTATGTAAATGTTTCATTGTTAATGATCAGATAATAAGTCTATCTCTGATCATCAACACTTTCCTAAATTTAGAAAATCTACAATATTCTATGGATTCTGAATTTTTCTTCAGTTTAAATTTAGTTAATATAAGGACATCTGTAAAATTAATACTGGCTTTTATTGTGTATTAGATTATTCATGTCCTCCAAATGTATAAAACTTGTAAGGTGTAAAACTTAGGGCAGCATTTTACTAAGCTGATGTTTCCAAACTAAAGTTGTTTGTAACAATGGTCTCCTTCAGATTTATTATGGAAACAACAAATTTAATTGGGAATTTATTTATGTCATTTAATATTTTCTAGTTGGGTAAAAATAACCTGACTTTTTACACCGGGATAAAATTTCACTGTACTTTTGTAAAGTACAGTTGTAAAGTACAGTTTTGTAAAGTACAGGACAGCCTAACTTATTTAAAGATTAGCAATGTACAACATAAAACATTTTGCTATCCTTTCCACAAAAAGAAGACCTCTTAGCTTTTGTTTGATTTATGTTTGAGATATAAGGTTGTATGTTAACTATACATATATAGACTCAGGAAAACCCTACCGTCTTTCTGGGAAACTCAGGGAGACATCGAGAAAACATATCATGGATCCTGAGTCCATTAAGGGCCTCATAATTTTGAAGGGCAAATTTATCACTCAAATGGCCCCAGACATTCAGAGGAAGTTACAAAATTGGCATATGGCCCTGATAAGTCTTTAGATAACATCCCCCAGCTTGCAACCTCTGTCTTTTAGAACTCTAATCAGGAGGAGAATAAAGAAAAGGAACAGAGACTGGAAAAAGCAAAAAAACTGAGTGTGGCCCTGAAAAGAGTAATAAAGGAGAGAAATGGAATGGACCCCACGCCACACAAAAGGACTTATGTCCATTGTGAAAAATGGGGACATTACCTATGGGAATGCCCACAGACCAAGTGACCACCACTTAGGCCCTATCTGTCAATGCAATCACTGGAGGAAAAATGTCCCCAAGGGCGAAGGCCCTTGGGTCCAACGTTCTCCACACAGACTTGACAGGGCTGAGATCAGTTTCACCATGCATGATCCCCAGGTATACTTCTC
Source organism: Aplodontia rufa (assembly GCA_004027875.1). Taxonomy (NCBI): domain Eukaryota; kingdom Metazoa; phylum Chordata; class Mammalia; order Rodentia; family Aplodontiidae; genus Aplodontia; species Aplodontia rufa. The sequence goes on from PVKS010052413.1 coordinate 4,319, forward strand.
CGCAAGGAGCCAAAAGGTCAGTTTCCTCTTGGACACTGGTGCTAGCCTTTCCATACTCGACTCTTATCCTTGATCGCTCTCCTAATACTGTGATGGTGCAAGGAGTGTCTAGAGGGCCTATAACTAGAAGCTTGACTTTCTCATTAAGCTGTAAATGGGACAAGATGGTGTTTTCTCATGCATTCCTGATAGTCCAAAGTGTGTTCTACTCCTTATTAGGGAGAAACTTACTTTCAAAGATTCAGGATTCCATCATGATAAATCTAAGGTCCCTGAGATCACTATGCTCACATCTATTAAAATGTGATATAAACCCTGAAATATGGGCCACTAACAGCAGAATTGGGCAAACAAAAACTGCAATTCAATTAAAATAGCCCTAAAAGGATCCCCCTGTGCTTCCATGCCAGAGGCAGAAACATGACACCTACACCAAAGCCTTAAGGTAATTAGTAGAGCAGATATCCTCCTGCACTCTATGATGCATAATCCTTATACTCTCTCATTTGAGATCCTAGCTACTGCTACTTAGTCTATTGTATTAGATACCTTTTTCTGTAGACTCTCAATTACAATACATGTTTATCTTTAAGGAGCCAAATAACAGATCAGTTCTCCCTTTCTTAGATTCAAGGCTAATTTTCATTCTGACATTAATTTTTGATATCTTAGTTCAGCTGATTCATTACAAGTTAATCTGTTAGACTCTGGATGGTGATGAAGATGGAGCCACCCATAAACACTTCAGATGTCCTTGAACACTTCTGACATCCTTTACCATGAACCCCTTAATCCACCCGAACATTCTTAGAAGAAAACTCAAACTGCTTGCAGGTTTGGGGAAGGGAGAGGACATTCATTGAAGGGTAACTCTCCAAAATAGATGGGTTTTGGACTTGGTTACTGCTGAAAAGAGAGGAGTCTCTCTCTTTCTCAGGGAACAATGCTGCTGTTATATTAATGAATCTGGCCTAGTAGAGGAAAATGTTCAAACCCTTAGTAAATTAACTGAAGACTTGAAAAGCAAATATTGACAGTCTACTCTCTCAGAATGGCTCCAGGGACGAATAGTCACTTGGCTCCTTCCCCTCCTGGGACTCCTGGCTGCTCTTTTCCTCCTTGCTCTAATTTTGCCTTATATTTTTCAGCTCCGAAAATTTTTGTGCAAACAAATTTCAATCATCACCAACCACAACATCAATCAAATATTCCTGTCTGGTTATCAGCCTTTGGGAAGCCAGCCTGAAGATCAACATCCCTAGACACCCCAGTCCCAGAATCATCACCCCTGATCACCAAGAAGTAGCTTCAGAAGATGGACCATCGACCTTCGACCCTTCTCCTCTGTAAAATAGAAAAGGGTTGAATGTTAGATAACTGTCAATAATGTTGGCCATATTTAGATGTAAATTTCTGTTGCACAAAGCACAATCATTTAGAAGCACACCCCACCTCCCCACATCCTTGCTGGAATTCCTTTCCCACTACCTCACTACACCTGAACCTGCAGATAAACGCCAAGCCCTGTTCTCAGGAGAGAGCCACAAGAGCTAATAAATTCACTCACTCCAGGCCACATGTTGCTGTTCTCTCCAGTCCTGGGAGCAACCCTCTTGTCACATACACCCCTAAAAAAAATCTCTTGTCTCACCTACCAAGGGTCACTTTGCTGCAAGAGCATGTCCAACACCAGGGAATTGTTGACACCTTCTATTCTCTTAACAATAAGTGATCAATAGAAGCATGATTTTGTAGTACTGCAGTTTGCACCTCTGCCATTTCCTGATTCATTTCTGCTAAGATTGAGGCAGTAAGATTAGTTATTTTACTTGTGGCACATGCCAATTTTTCTACTTCTTTTTGTATTCCCACCATCAGGCCTGGAACAGGCAAAATAAATGCAGCAGATATAGCAACAGCAGTAGGTGACATTAAATGTAGATTGTCATCACAATCCAACAGAAGGTTGTGTCTCAAACACTGAGGACCACTTGACAATGAGAGAAGCAATGGAATAATTCTCCCAATGAAACAGAATCCTGAAAATTTTGTTGGCAATGCAGTAAAGGTTACATTATCACAAAAGAATGACCATCCACTGGATACTTGTTTTCCCAATGGTAGATAAATGTTGATTGAAGAATTACAGTAAGACATTAGGGTGATACAATTTATACATAAACTATCTTGTCCCATTGCTATAGCAACAGGAAGTCCCAAGATAGGGAGTGCAACCAGGGTGTTCTGCTGAGTGATATCATCCATAGTCAAATTTGTTTATTGATTTAAAGTTACCCCCAAACTGATTAAGTTTCTCTGCAATAGTTTATATATAGAGGGGCCTCCTTGGAGACAAAAGGAAGTTTTATTTCTGAAGGCCTTATCCATTCGCATCCAGAAATTAGGGAGGTCTGTTTCTTTAACAGGCAATTTATACTGTTACTGTGGCCTTCTGTATAATCATAGCCATTTGTCTGTTTTTCTATTTTTTGCAAAGTATAAATCCCTGCATCTTGAAGAACAGGAGATTTATAAATGCTAAAGTCAGTATTATTTCTTTTCAAATGATCGGTTAAACAATGCCATTCCGATTGTTGTTGCTTTTGTGAATAGACAAGATAACCATTCTTTTCCCAATCAATAGGTCCAACCTCAGGATGGAATCATTATAACAAGCATAAGAACATCTTAATATAAGAGATTCCCCAACCTTCCCCATAGTCAGAGGCACAACCTGCAAAACACATGAGGCAGAGGCGCCATCATCATTAGAAACATGGTAAGCGGGTCGAAGGTTGTTGTGCCTGTTTCAAAGTACATTCAGCCTCCTGACACAGCTTTTTCATCTCACCCCAAGTAGGGATTTCAGCCCACTGAGTTTGCCCAGTGGGGTTGTCGTTAGGCGTAGCAATTTTCATTCATTTAAACAAGTGTTCCAGAGGATCTGTAGACTTCTTCTGCTTCGTAGCCATGATTTGATAACACCATTGGGGCACCCAGACACTTGTTCCATCTCCCGTAATGACACAAGCATACCCTTTCCCCCATATTGTAACTTCTCCTTTGAGTCAGTACCTAGAATTAATTAGGCTGTCTCCACCATACCTTAGCTCTGTCTGTCTGTACAGATGGTTGCAACTGTTTCTCTACCTTATCTGTTTCTGTCCAACTTTCAGCTGTTGATTCTCCATTTTTATTAAGAATCTCAAAATTTAAAGAATATAATGCTTTCATTAATCTTACCATTGGAGAATTCCTGTTTCCCCCTTTCTGTTTTGATAAATAAACTTTAAGCATGCAATGGCATCGTTCCACAAGAGGTTGACCTGTAGAAGTATATGGAATACCTGTAGTGTGCAAAATATGATAGGAAGTGCAAAAGTGATGCAAAGCAGCATAAAGGTAGGCTGGGTCATTATCATTTTTAAGTTGTAGAGGAATTCCCAATATAGCAAAAACCTATAATGCATCTGTTCAAGTAAAAGAAGAAAAGGTACCTATAGTTTCCTGAACATAATGTAATCTACTGAATTTAGAAACAATAGTGACATCCATCTGCCAGATTTTATTAGGCATGTGTCCTATGGGATTAGTACCTGAAGGTAAAGAAGACATATGTATAGATGCACAAGAAGGACATTGAAAAACAATCTGCAGAGCATCCTGTAAAGAAAGTTTATGTTTATGAGCTAAAAAGGAAGCAGGGGAATGTGTAAGTTGATGCCACACAAACTTGTCACTATCATTTAGTACTAGAGAGACCAACTGATCCACATGTCTGTTTCCTTTCGATAAAGGTCCAGGTAAAGTTAAATGTGCACATAAATGAGTTTTGAATGGTGCAGTTGTTATAAATGAAATCAAACATGTGGTCGAGTGTGGGTGAGCGAGGCAGAAATTTTACTTTGGCCAAAGGGCAAAAGAAAAATGAGCACCTACCAAGGAAGTGAGAGGTTTTTAATTCCAACCTGATGCAATACTGCCCTTCACTCTAATTGGAGGAGCTCATGTGCACAGTCTGCACGATGGGCTGTGATTGGGTGGAGGCAGGGGTAAGAGGAAGTAGGTGGCTACTGAAAGAGAATGGGCATGGGAGGGCGCCACACACATGGGGAGGGTAGTAGTGATTCAGAGTTCACCAGAAGAAGATGGCTGGATACCAGAAGGGGTCCTTGGAAAGAGGTGGGCATACACAGGTGAGAGAGTTACTATTTTCAAAGGGGGAAGGGGATCTAAAATGGAGATAGTGGGTTATACATCACAATCTTTCAAGTTTGACAGAAAAGACATACATTTTACACAGTCCTTTGTCTGTGTAACTATACACAGTCCTTTGTGTAACTATAAAAATAAAGATGTAATAGGTTTAGCCGGATGTTCAATTATAGCTACTGTTTCCAGCAAAGGAAATGCATAAACTGCATACTGAGAGTCAGTTACATTATTGACAGCAGAAGATATATCTGATAAAAGAATTAAAAGAGCATACAATTTATTTTATTCAGTTGAGTGATAGGGAGTGGAAATAACTTTCATTGTGGGTCCTCTATAGGTTGCTTTGTTATGCTTAGTAGCATCAGTAAAGTATGTAAATGGATCTGGAATAGGAACCGTCTTACAAATGCAAGGGAGCATCTGTGTAGTCAGGTTTTTTTGTTTTTGTTTGTTTGTTTAAAAAAGAAGAAAGAGGGGACAGTGAGAGAAACAGAGAAAGAGAGAAGCAATTTTATTTAGTTTTTCATGTGACTTTCATTCCTCTGACACTTCACTTCATTGTGTACGTGGTGATGGGGTTTGAACTCGCATACTGGCACATGCCAGGCAGTGTGATAACCGCCAAGCCACCACTCCAGCCCCTGTAGTCAGTTTAAAAAAGGAAAGAAGTTTGTTTTTTGGATAATGACAAGTAAGTAGTCCTTAAAAATCAACTAAAGCTATTTGTCAGGCCAAACTATTTTTATAAGCTTCTTTAATCTGAGTATGAGATAAAGGCACTATAATTGAGGCAGAGTCTTTACCTAATAATATTTTGTAGATGAGCCTGGGACTTTTAAATGACTCAGGCAATTTTTTCTAAACATGTTTGCAAAGATTTAGGGGGATTTATTGGCAAAAAAAAAATCCATTCAATCCAGGCATCATCTTGAATCAAAAACCCAGTATGAAAATGTAATATAGAAAAAATTAATAATTATATATGATTATGAAGATCAACACATTGTAACTGGGCAGAATGGACTCACTCTATCAATCTATTTCAGTTCTTCTATGGCTTGCGGGGTTAATGTTCAAGGACTATGAAGATCAGTAGGGCCTTGAAGGATTTTTAATAGGTATATTAATTGATAAGTAGTGATACCTAAGGAAGGCCTAAGTCAATTAATATCTTCTAATAATTTTTGAAAATATTTAAAGTATAAAGTGAATCTTTCCATATTTGCACTTTCTGTGGAATAATCATATTTCCATATGTTTTTATTCCTAAATAAATATAAGGTTTCTGTATTTTAATTTTATCAGTTGAAATAATGCAGTCTGTTGGAAGGTCAATTTTGTTTTTCATACAATTTATGTAATTTATTTTTTGTAGGGGCAGCTAACAATATATCAACCATATAATGAGTAATATAGCTATGAGAAAACTCTACTCTTACAGGTGCAAGGCTTGTCCTACAAAAATTTCACATATAGTAAGGTTATTCATCAGTCCTTGTGGTAGCATTTTCCATTGAAATCACTGAGAGGGCTCAATCATATTAAAGGCAGGCATAGAGAAAGCAAATTTCTCATGATAGGAAGAAACTAATGGGATACTAAAGAATAATCTTTAAACACATTTATGAACATCAATTCTATTTATGTTAAATCTAATTTACCCATTTTTAACAGTTAAATCTAGTTACTAATAAGACCAAGATATCAGATGAATGTAGATAAACAACACAAGTCATTTTTTTTCTTTCTGTTGAAGAAAAATCTTAGAAACAATGGGTGTTACATTTTATACATTTGTAGAAATCAACTCTATTGATTGATCACCTAGGAAAACATGTGACCTAGTAATCCTAAACCAACTTTTACTCTTATGTTTAACCAATTTAAATTGAACCTCTTTGTAAACATTTCAGTCACATGAAGTAAAAATCATTTGGATCCATCTTTTGTTTTAAGTTAATTTATAAACATTCATTTATAAGCCAATTTGGTACCATGTTGACACAACATAACACACATGTACACAAATATACAATAGAGTTGTACACAAAAAAGCAGAAAACAGATTTTATAGCCTTTCTTTGAAAACTTGACCTTTCAATAAAGACAGCAGAAAAATCAGGATCAAAACCTCTAGTTAGATAAAACAAGACTGATTGAAAAATATATTTAGGTGCACAAAAGGACAGGTAAATTTATCAATAAAATTAAGCTAAAAAAATGAAGCAACTGTATTT
>PVKS010052414.1:0-10777 GCA_004027875.1 Aplodontia rufa
GCAGCACTGAGTCTCCTGAATAAACTAATGGCTACTTTTCCACCCCCCCAAAAAAAAAATTTTAGCACAATCTTTATGAACTGACTAGATACCACTTCCTTACACTTAATCATAAACTTTGATTATGCACAAAGCATGACCATAAACAATGAGGTTAATGTTATTTTCCTTGCCAAAGTTCATTTTGTATAAATCAGTTGCATCAGCATTTGTTCTCAAACTATGAGGTTCTGTAAGAACTAAGGACATATATTTGTAGGGTTACTCCTCCATTATCTGCAAACTATTTCCCCGACACTAACACATATAACTTAGCAATGAAAACACTTGATACAAGTGATCTATATGCAGGAGCTCCGGCAAGTTATACCAACAGAACCATAGCTGCCGTAAAACTGTAGCTATTTCCCTACCAGAGGTAGGTTTAAAGACCCACTGATTTAACAGTCGAATCTCATGTCTATAGCTTCATCCAAACTTTTATCATCATGTGTACTGGCAGCTAAAAATGTTGTTACTGGGGACCCTGTGACATTAATTACACTGGTGCTGGTACTAGCATTACGCACAGCAATGCTAGTCACATTAATGCCCAAAGTGAGCCTGGTCTGCTCCAAGGCCTTTTCTGGCACAGCAAATGCCTCCAGCTTCTTCTCCCCGTTGGCCATATAGGAGTTTTGGCAGCCACGACATATACAATCTAAGCAGGCTTTGCGGTTAGAGTAGCAAGGGCAGCGTTGGCCGCGGCATGTAAGAACACTTGGATTTTGAGTAGCACGCCCACATTTACATCCTTTCTTTTCCTGGGGTTTTTTGTACACAGTCTTTGTGGGACTTCCTGGCATAAAATGATGACTAGGAATCTTTTCCTTTACTGCTTTGTCTTTTTTTAGAATACCTGGCTTGCTTTTAGAGTGAGATTTCTTGGATCCATGTTCATGACTCTTTTTCATGCTTTTAGTAGATAAAAGTACAGTTTTACTGATTTTGGGTGTCGTGCCTCCATTGGGAACAGTTGCTATAGGTTGAAGAGAAATTTTGCTCTCCCGTTTCACTGTCACAGGAGCAGATGCCCCCAGTGTTGGGCCTCGGATAATGGTAGAAATTGGAAGTGGCTGGACTTTCTCACTGTCGCTTTCTGATCTGGATCGTTTTCTATTCAATTTTGCTACCTTCGGAGTTGCTGCTGTACATGATAACCCATGAAGTGCAGGACTGGTGGACATGAAAACATTATGGCTAAGAGACTGGGAAGAAAGCTGCAAAAAAGGTCCGTTGGATACAGTGGCTTCCAAATTCGGCTGCAAATTAGGACAACAAACATCTGTATTTGAAACAGTTTCTAAGCTGCGGAGTACTTCCTCAACACTCAGTAACAGAGAGTCACCGGGTTTTATATCTTCACTGAAACTGCAGATATCAATGCCTGTGGAACATAAATCAGTGGCTACTGTGTCACAGACAGGTGGCAGGCTGTCAGATAGATCCTCAGTTTTTATGTCAACAGTATTACATACATCAATTGTATTTGAATGTTCAGGTGAAGGAATATTTATACCAAATCTATCTATTGAAAGCCCATTATAAGTAGGCAAACCATTGATAACAGAACTGCCAATAGCAATGCTGAGGGTGCTTTCAGACAATGGAGATAAACTAGCTTGAGGATCAGTTGTGGGTTCTGAGGTGGAAGGTAAAGGGGAATGTGTCAAACACAAAGTAAAGGATGAATCTGAGGGTTTTTCTGTCTCCTCACAGAACAATGATCCATCATTAAGCAAAGCCAAAATATCAGAAGAACAGTCGACTGCTTCTATTATATCCCGTGCCAGCGTAGTCTGTGTTATATATTCACATAGTTTTTTGTAGCAGTTCACTAAGATGCTTAACTGCTTGTTTTCCTCAAACTGCTCATAGTCTTTGCACCAGCTACATGAAGGTTTCATCATCATTTTCTTGCCTTTACAAGCTTTGCAGACATAGTGTTGGCAGGTGGAGTTGGTGGGAGCAATAGGATCTTGCAGCAAATGTCCTAAGGGGAAAAGGAGGAAAGGAAAAATTTTAGTAAAATAAATCTACATACTAGAGTTAACAAGACATTAATCTATCTAAAGTGAGATGGGTTGAATTCACCAGACCAGATAACAAGAATATATATACCCCCCTGCCCCTGGGCTGAGGACCGAACTCAGGGGCCTTGCGAGTGCTAGGCAAGCGCTCTGCCGCTGAGCTAAATCCCCAACCCCAACAAGAATATATTTTAAAGAAATGGAAAAATACTCAATAGCTAATTTCACTTCCATGCCATATTCCCCATTCCTTTATTTCAAACCAGAATATTCTGTGTCCTTTCCTCAAACAACTTCTCCTTTTCCCTCCAAAGGCTACTAAAAGTTATAGGTGAATTACCAAAAGCATAAACTATGCTTAAAATCCTTGGAACCTCAAGCTGGTGCAATATCAAAATGCAATAACCTATTCAACAAAATCGTGATTATTTTGTGTTGGACAATGAGAAAGAGATTAATAAGGTTTTAAAATAGCTTGATGACAATCAGTACAAAGGCATCTTCGCAAAAAAAAAAACATATGATTTCAACATTTTTAATTATATATAATCATGAACTTTATGAAAAGAGAAAATCAAAATGTAGCTTAAAAAGGGGAATATTGGGGTTGAGGATTTAGCTCAGTGGCAGAGCACTGGAGTGTGCACAGGCCCCGTGTTCTATCCTCAGCCCTGGGGGGGAAAAGGGAATACTATTCAATTAAAAATCTTCTACAAAAAAAGCAAAAACCAAAAATGGAAAAAGAATTATATTTAAACTTAATAAAGGAAGAAGAAAAAATCCCCAGGGCATAATACTGGATTCTAATTCTTGTAAAAGAGTTCAAATTGACATGGTCATAAACCACAAATATTCTAAGTGCAGTGACATAGTATAAAAGTGAAATCTGAGAAAATGCTCAAATTATAAATATACCATACATTACAAAGCAAGAGGGATAAGTAACTAGATCAAATCCCTGCTTGCACCCTTACTCCCAAAGACACAACTGTTCCTTGGTTCCCAATTCAGTCAAATGGTTCACAGTAAATCCAAAACAGTACCTCTTTTTTTTTTCATAAACCATACAAAGAATGTTCTGACCAAACAGAAATTAGAAAGCTGGGCACGATGGCACATGCCTTTAACCAGCAACTTAGGAAACTGAGGCAGGAGGATCCTAAGATTGAGGTTAGCCTGGGCAGTTTAGCAAGACTGTGTCTCAAAAAAATAAAGAAGGCTGGGTAGTAGGAGAGAGAAAAGATACAAATTACCAAAGCCAAGAAGGAGAGATGGGAATAATCACTCATACAGAAATTTTTAAAATTTTTAAATTAATACTCTGACAACTTTATACCAACAAGTTAGTTGATAATGGACATATTTCTAGAAAGACACAAATGATCAAAATTGACTCAAGAAAAAAGTTAGTTCTTTCTAAGGTATAAGGGGGATTGAACCAGGGGACACTTGGGACTACATAACCTTTTTTATCTTTTTATTTTGATACAGAATCTTAATAATTTGCTGAGACTGGTCTCAAACTTGTGATCCTCCTGCCTCAGCTCCCAAGTTGCTTGGATTACAGGTGTGGGCAACCACACCAGGCTGATACAAGGAAAAATAACAAAACATCAATAGACCTTTTCCAAGAATCTGAAAACAGGCCAGGCATATTGACAGAAGGATGATAAGTTCAAAGCTATTAGAAGGCTCTGAGCAACTTAGCAAGACCTTCTCACAAAATTTTAAAAAGGGGCTGGGGTTGAGGATGTGACTCAGCTGTTGAGCATGCATGGATTCAATCTCCTGTACCCCCACTCTCCCAAAAAAGAAAGAAAATAGCAAATTAACAAGAAGCTGAGACAGGAGGACTCCAAGTCTGAGGCCAGCCAGAGCAACCTAATAAGACCCTATCTAAAAATAAAAAGCACTGGTAGTGTCCCTGGGTTCAATCCTCAGTACAACACATACACAAAATAAGAATAAATAAAACTAAAAAGTAAAAGAAAGAAATAATAACTTTAAAATCTTCCTCAAAGACAACTCTACACTAATCTTCAAATAGGAGAAAACACTCCCCAACTTATTCATTCTGTTTCAGGGCTGAAGACTGGGGCTTTGAGCATGGTAGGAAAACACTCTGCACTGAGCTAGATCCCCAAACCCCCAAGTTACTTTTTATTTTTTTAAGACACAAAGGGAAGGGGGGGGGACAAATAGGGAGAGAGAGAAAAAGAAAATGAATTTTATTTAGTTTTTCAGCTGGTCTTCAGTATTTGCTAGGGTTTGAATCTGGGTCATCACACATGCCAGACAAGCACAGTAACCACTGAGCCAGTTCCAGCCCCCTAACTTATTTTTTACCCTAATATCGAAGCCACACACAAGAAAATAGGCCAAAATTCCTCATGAAGACTGACACCAAAACCCTCAACAAACAGTGAACACAGTCAACAAATAATACTGTAGCCATTCAAAATTTTAAAAACGTATACTAGAAATAGAATTTCTTTAACCTATAACCAACATGATACCTCAAACTGGGAAATACTAAATTATACCGCGTACTCAAAGTTAGGAACAAGGAGAGAGTGCCTGCGTTTTCCACTTCTATTCAAAATTACACTCAAGTTTCTAGTCAGTGCAGAAAGGTTGGAGGGGGGGGCAGACTGAAAAATGGGAAACAAAAAACAGTGTTAATAACAGATTACAGTACAAATAATTTTTAAAATTTCACACAAAAAAACTACTGGAACCAATAAGTGAGTTTAGCAAGATCAGAGCACAAACTTAATACACAAAAATTCCACATTCATGGGGCTGGAGCAGTGGCTCAGTGGTTACAGTGCTTACATGGCATTCGTGAGTATGCGAGTTCAAACCCCAGCAGCACGTACACAACAAAGTGTCTGAGGAATGAAAGTCACATGAAAAACTAAATAAAAATCTCTTCTCTCTCTCTTACTGTCCCCTCTTCTTAAAAAAAAATAAGAAGAATTCCACATTCACAAACACCAAAAAAAAAAAGGAAAGAAATTAATGAAAATCTAAAAAGAGATACATTTCACATACCATGTACTCTCAATAATGTCAAAATGGCAATTTTCCCCAGGTCAATCTATAAATTCAAGATCTCAGTTTGTTTTGGTTTTTTAAAAGACAAATGACAGGCTGATTCTAAGACTGACATGGTGACCTAGAATTCTGAAAAACAACAAAATTGGAGGAGTTACATTGCCAGATTCCAAATTTACTATAAAGGCACATTAATCAACAAGTGTGGTCATGGCAAAATTATGGGCATATGGATCCATTAAATAGAGTAAGGAGTCCAGAAAGAAATTCTTACATTTATGTTTAACTGATTTGTTGTGTGACAAGAGAATTCAGTGGGGAAAGGAGAGTAGTTTCAATATATCATAAAGGACAATCTGATACCCAAATGCTTTAAGGAAAAAAAAAAATCACAAACGTAGACCCTTACCTTATCAATACATACAAGTATTAACTCAAAAATGATCAGACCTAAATGTCAGAAATATACCACCACATATACAACTTTTGGAGAAAAATACAGTTGTTTCTCTCTCTCCCCCCGCCTTTAAAAAAAAGAAAAAGAAAAAGAAAAAAGGATCAGAAGACTGTATCAAAAAACAAGATACAACAGTATGCTACTTACAGGAGACCCACCTTGGAGGCAACAACATACACAAGTTAAGGGTAAAAAGATGTTTAAAAAAAATCTACCAGCTGTATGCGTAAGAAAGCAAGCTGGTGTTGCAATACTTTCATCCAACAAAATAACATCTCAAACATAAATTAATCAGAAGAATAAAGAATGCATCCTAGCAAAGGGAACGATACAACAGGAAGATATAACCATAGTAAAGATACGCTCTGAACTCCCAACTACTTGGAAAAATTACTCTACGATATAAAACCACTTGTTGACCTCAACACAGAGATACTGGGAGACTTTAATACTCCTCTATCACCAATAGACAGATCGTCAGAACAAAAAATAATAGCTTTCCTATACATTAACAATAATAGAGCAGAAGAAATCAGGAAATCAGTTCCAATCACAAGATCCTCAAAAAGAATAAAATACTTCGGAATTAATCTAATAAGGGAAGTAAGAGCCCCTACAAGGAAAATTAAGGAACACTGAAGAAGACCTAAGAAGATGCAAAGACATTCTATGCTCTTGGTTAGGCAGAATATAATTAAAATGGCCATTCTGGCAAAAATGTTATACAGATTCAATGCAATCCCCATCAAGATACCTATATGTCATTTTTTTTTTTTTAAGAGAGAGGGACAGTGAGAGAGACAGAGAAAGAGAGAAACAACTTTATTTAGTTTTTCACATGGCCTTAGTTGCTCCAACACTTAGCTGTGTATGTGGTGCTGGGGTTTGAACCCGGGTCCTCGTGCTTGCCAGGCAAGCGCCGAAACCGCTGAGCCACCGCTCCAGCCCCATGTCATTCTTTATAGACATAGAAAAGGCAATTTTCAAATTCATCTGGAACAAGAAACCCAGAATAGCCAAAACATTACTAAGCAAGAAAACAAAACAGGTGGTTTCACATTACCAGATCTAAAATTATACTATAGAGCTGTAGTAACAAAAACAGCATGGTACTGGTATTAAAATAGGAAATGAAGACCAATGGAACAGAAGACTCTGAAACAAACCCACAAACATCTTTTTTATTTCTTAAACAGATAAAGAGAGACAGTGAAAGAGAGAATCAATTTTATTTAGTTTCTCATGTGCCTTCTGTTGCACCAGACACTTTGTACTTGGTGCTGGGGTCCAAACTTGCATCCTCATGCATGCCAGGCAAGCACTATGACCGCTGAACCAGCACACAAGCCCCCACAAGTCTTTAAACATTTGATATTTGACAAAGGGGGGTAAAACTATAACATGGAAGAAACAGCCTATTCAACAAATTTTGCTGGATAAACTGAACAGCCATTTGCAGGAAGCAGAAATTAAATCCTTATATCTCACCTTGCGCAAAAATCCAATAAGAATGGATCAAGGAACTAGGAATTAAAAGTTACCATACAACTGTTAAAAGAAAAATTAGAACCAGTACTCCAGCATACGCAAGTTGGCAAAGACTTCCTCAACAAGACTTCCAAAATGAAAGAATTAAATAATTGATGAGTGAGATGCCATTAAATTAAAGTGCTTTTGCTCAGCCAAGGAATTGGTCAAAACTGTTGAGAGAACCTACAGAATGGGCAATAACCATGGCCTGTGTTTTCTCCAACAGGATATTAATATCCAAAGTTTATAAATGACTCAAAAAACTTAATATCAAAAACACAATCCAATAAATAAATGGGCCAGAGAGCTAAACACATTTTTCAACAGAAGAAATCAAGTCAATGAAAAATGAGAAAGTGTTCTAAGTCACCAGTAATCAGAGAAATGCAAATCAAGACTACATTAAGATTCCACCTCACTCCAGTCAGACTGGCAAAGATGAAGAATACAAACAATAACAAATACTAGAACAGTTGTGGGGAGATAAGAACAGTACCACACTGTTAGTGGAACTGCGAACTGGTGCAGCCACTCTGGAAAGCAGTGTGGAGAATAGTCAAAAAATTAGGGTTGTATTTACCATTCAATCCAGCTACTCCTGTTGGGTATTTTCCCAAAGGAGTTCAAATCAGTACATTACAGCAACACAGCACAATCTGTCTTCATAGCAGCTCAATTTACAACAGCTAAATAATTATGGAATTAACCCAGATGCCCCTTACTGGATGAATGGATCCAAAAGCTGGGGGGGGGGGTGCACACCAGCACACACATACATATGAGTTCTACTCAGCTATGAGAAACAAGGATATTGCTGCCTTTGAAGGTAAATGGATGGCAATGGAAGAAATTATGCTGAGCGAAGTTAACCAAACCCAGATACTCAAGGGTTGAATGTTTTCCCTCATTTGTGGAGACTGAACCTAAACCCAGGCTTAGTTAAGGCTGTCAAACTCATGTATCAGACCTAGCAAAAGAGTAGAAATACATAAACTAAAGGAACCACAGATATATGGGGGAGGGGAAGGAAGGGGGGGAAAGAAGGGAGGATAGGGAGGGTTCCAGGGAGACTATCAACAACGCAGCATACTCTTAGCCCCCCACCCCGAAGCCAAATAATACTCATGCAATCATTTAATTCTGCAAAATTCACAATCTTTTATACACATACACACAAACACACACATACATACATTTATATCACTCAGAGGTGAAATATAGATGTGGGGTAACTGGTTTAGGAGCCAATGCATATCATATTGTTATGTTATACACATTTATGACTATATAACTCAACTCCTTAATAAAAAATAAGAAAAAAATTGAAAGGAGTAGAATGGGAGAAAATATTCACAAATCACATACTTGATGAAGGGTTGTAACCATGTTAATAAAAACAAAAAATTCATACAAATTAGTAAGATAACAATTCATTTTTAGAGGTAGGCAAGAAAGGATGTATATGTAGATCAGTGGTAGAGCACCTGGCCAGGTCCCACATTCAACCCCAGGTACCACAAACAAAATAAAAATAGGCAACAGATCTCAATAAACATTTCACCAACACTTACACAAACCGACATGGGACAGGCCAAGCACTCAGTATGGCATCTTGAAGCAATGGACTCAGTAAACAATATGTATGAGATTGCTGCCAGTGTAACACAGCATGTTTTACTGCAAATTTTTATTTAATAATGCATATACTAAAATAATGACAAAATATAGTATAACAGATATAAACCAGTAAGTCATTTGATACTATCATCAAATATTATACATAGTACATATTTTATGTCCTATATTTTTGTATGACAGCACAATTTTGTTTACACCAGCAACATATGTGTAATGTTTCACCCAGGAATTTTTCAGCTGCATTATATTATAGAACCGTCATTGTAAATGAAGTCCAACGACCAAAACACCATTAATTCAGCACATGATTCTGTGATGCATGTACATAATTGCACACTTGCACTTAGGAGGATAAACCAGAGTTTTGTGTTTTTTTAAACTGGTTACCTGTTGAAAGGGAGAGACAAATTAAATGAATAGGAACAGGAATAGACTACTCTTTTGAGTTTAACCTATTTTTTTATATTTTACTTTTAAAACACTAAGGTTTTGTATAATTACGTACACTTGTAAATGAAATCTAAAAAAGCAAAACAATGAATAAAGTAATTTCCTATCAAATTTGATAAAAACATTCAAAGATTAAATACTACAAATGACTTTACAATGGGTAACAGTGATTCAATTCTTGGATCCTCATTTTTCTTGTTTTCAAGAATTACAACGTAGGCTGGAGCGGTGGCTTGGCAGTTACAGCGCTTGCCTGGCATGTGCAAATGCATGAGTTCAAACCCCAGCACCATGTACACAACCATGTGTCCCAGGAATGAAAGTCATGTGAAAAACTAAATAAAGATTGCTTCTCTCTCTCTCCCCCGCCTCTTTCTTTAAAAAAAAAAAAAAAAGAAAGAAAGAAAGAATTACAACGTGGTAGTGTTGACAGCTAATTATAACCACTCTGGTGTCTATTGTGGAATAAAACGTTGATGCCCTTGAAAATCTCAATTTTTTTCTTATTCCAAGCATTACTTAAAAAAAAAAAAAAAGGAGAGGAACAGGGAGAGAGAAAGATCAAT
This sequence comes from Aplodontia rufa, assembly GCA_004027875.1. Taxonomy (NCBI): domain Eukaryota; kingdom Metazoa; phylum Chordata; class Mammalia; order Rodentia; family Aplodontiidae; genus Aplodontia; species Aplodontia rufa. Next base: position 9,768 of record PVKS010052414.1, read on the forward strand.
TTTTTATTTTATTCAGTTTTTCACATGGCTTTCCTTGCTCTGACACTCCATTGTGTATGTAGTGCTGGGGTTCAAACCTGCGACCTTACACATGCCGAGCAGGTGGCCATAACCACTGACTGAGCCACGGATCCAGTCACAGAGAATCTGAATTTTAAAAGATTGAAAAGCTTAAGTAAAAAATCCTGTAGTCCTAAAATGGATTTCAATTGGATTTATCAGTACAAACTCATAATTTACATTTTCATATTAAATAAACATTATTTCCTAGCACTATCTATTAAAGAAGCCTAGAAACAAAGACCAATCTAATTAATTAATTCAGATACAGTACTGAAAATTTACTATTCAAAAAGTTAGGGCTTGGGGCTGGAATGGTGGCTCCGTGGTAATGGCACTTGCCTGGCATGTGCGAGTACGTGAGTTCAAACCCCAGCACCACGTACACAATGGAAGTCTTGGAGCAATGAAAGCCACATGAAAAACTAAATAAAATTGATATTCTTTCTAAGAAAAAAATTTTTTTAATTTTTTTTATTAGATGTATATATAGAGATACAATTGAGGGGGAAACAGTATCAAACCATCAATAACCAATGTATATACACTTAGTTATCCAGGGCTAATGCCAAATCATGGATGCCCAGCTTGGGTTCCCCTGTTGCTGTTTCCCCCAGAAGAACTCCTGCATTAAATGGGTATCTGGTGGAGGAATGACATCTGCTTCTGAGATGGTTCCCCCATATTCCCACTCTCCAGTCTCCTAGGAGTTCTTCCTACACCCTACACCCTCCCCATACCCCTCCCTACACCTCCAAGTAACCTAGGGAGCCATCCCCCTATTACGTTGAGAATCATACAATTTGAAGTTATTGTTAGCTTAGCTGTCTAACCTCCTGCTTCACCATGTATTCTAGCTTCCACAGATGAGAGATACCATTTGGCCCTTGAGTCTCTGAGATTGGGATACTTCACTGAGCATAATTCCTTCCATCTCTATCGATTTGGCT
>PVKS010052415.1:0-10776 GCA_004027875.1 Aplodontia rufa
AGGGAGGAAGGGAAAGGAGGGAGGAAGGGAAAGGAGGGAGGAAGGGAAGGAGGGAGGAAGGGAAGGAGGGAGAAAGGGAAGGAGGGAGGAAGGGAAGAGAGAAGGGAAAGGAGGGAGGAAGGAAGGGAGGAAGAGAGAAGAAAGAGAGAGAGGGAAGGAGGGAGAGAGAGAGGGGGAGGGAGGGAAGGAAGGAAGGAAAGAAGGATTTAAAAATAAATAAAACTGCCAAGTCAGGGATCCTTGATTTTTTAGAAATGGTTTTTCAGTGTTTTTCCTATCAGCAAATCTGCAGAGTATGGAAACAGGAAGTGACAACAAATTGGAACAAGGTTCACAGAAGAGAATGATAGAAATGGTCTAAAATTAGATTATGGTTATGATGTACATTTCTATAAATATAGTCAAAATTATTGGATTGTACCTTTAAAATTAGTTAATTTGATGATATGTAAATCATACTCCAATAAAGCTGTTCTTGGTCTTCTCATAAGCATTTTATTAATGAGAAAGCACAAATGCCATAAAATGAAGCAAACATTACACAATTCATGTCTTCTGAGGCAAACTAGAACATAAACCTTGTGAGTCTTCATTCAGTGAGCTTTCCATTAAATCACAAGGCCTCAAAAATGTGAGTTTGCACTCCAAGCCTTCCCAGGAGACCTCATGCAAACTTGCTGCTTCTCCTAATGTGCATTTCTTGAGGCTTTTGGTGTCTATCTCTTATCTTAATTGCTCTCCTGAGCTCCAAGCTTATCATTCACAATCCACTCTCTCTCAAATGTGCCTCAAATCAGATAAGTCTAAAACTCATAAGCTGTTTCTCCTCTGTATAAGCAAGAAATCGACACCTCAATGTTCAGAACACTAGAATCCTTACTGATACTCCCCTCCCTACCTTTGAAAGGATTCCAATAACTTTCCAAATTGCAGACTATTCTTCCTTCCTTTCTCTTATTCATTCCCCACTTCACACCATCATTTCGTAATCAAATGACTACATCAGCCTCATCACTGGCCTCTATCTCACTAACTATCCAAAAATGGAAATCTGTTTACATCATTTTCCCCACATAAAATTAACAGCTCTGTGCAGTGCCTCACAACTATAATCCCAGCAATTTGGGAGCCTGAGGCAGGAGGATCACAAGTTCAAGCCCAGCCTCGATAACTTAGCAAGACTTCATCTCAAAAATAAAAAGTGCTGGAGACGTAACTCAGTGGTAGAATGTACCTTTCAGTCCTCAGCACTAGAAAAAAAATCTTTAATGTTTCCCCTTAGCTTTCAGGCTATAATTCAAACATTTTAGTTTAGCATATTGGCCTTTCTTTTTTGTTTTAATTGGTACATTATAATTATACAAATTAATGGGATTCATTGTGCTATATTCATACATTCACATAACATAATTTGGTCAATTTAATTCCCCAGTACCTCCACTTTCCCTCCCCAGATCCCCATCCTCTCTACTATACTAGTATCCTTTCTATTTCACAAAATCTCTATTTTGTTTTTTTTTTCCTTTTCCTCTCTAGCTTCCACATATGAGAGAAAACATACAGCTATTGACTTTCCAAGTTTGGCTTATTTCACTTAACATAATATTGTTCTCAAGTTCCATCCATTTTCTTGCAAATGACATGATTTCACTCTTCTTTATGGCTAAGGAAAACTCCATTGTATATATATCACATTTTCTTCAGTCATTCATCCATTGACGGGCCCTTAAGCTGGTACTGTAACTTGGCTATTGTGAATTGTGCTGCTATAACAAGGGTATGTGTATATTGCTATAGTACACTGACTTTAGTTCTTTTGGATAAATTTTAAGGAGTGGTATAGTTGCACCATATTGTGGTTCCATTCCTAATCTTCTGAGAAATCTCCATACTGATTCCCATAGTGGATGTGTTAATTTGCAGTCCTACCAACAATGTGTAAGTGTCCCCTTTTCCCCACGTCCTCACCAGCATTTGCTACTGTTTGTATTCCTGATGATTGCCATTCTAACTGAAGTGAGATGAAATCTCAAATTATTTTTTTGTTGTTGAGAAAATAAAGTTTTAATTTATACAAATGTAAATACTACAAAATTTATATAAATTCTTTCTTCAGAGAAGTGCTCCCCTGTCTTCCTCTGCCCCACAAACACACTGTCTTCATGATAAGTATGTGAGATAATACATGTTAAATAGCTTGATTTAGTCATTTCACAATATTATACACACAGCAAAACACCATGTTGTAAACATAAATATACATAATTTTAATTGATTAAAAAGTTGCTTAAAAATATTTTTCCTTATTCTCTAAAGTTTTCAGTATGAAATTTAAGAGAAAGTCAGCTAGATTCCCCTATTTGTCTCTATTTCTTTTTTTTTAAGAGAGACAATGAGAGAAAGAATCAATTTTTTAAATTTAGTTTTCCATATTTTCATATGGCTTTCATTGTTCCAACACCTCATTGTGTGCATGGCGCTGGGGTTCAAACTCATGACCTCGTGCATGCCAGGCAAGTGCCATAACTACTGAGACACCACTCCAGCCCCATTGTCTCTATTTCTTATTTCTCCTATTGTACCTTAAATACCAGTCCTAGCTTTTTTTTTTTAATCTCAGTATGGCTTTATGTGTTTTGCCTTGCATCTCATACAAAATATTCATCTTCTAATGGATCTTAACTGTATGGTAATTTCTCCCTTTATAAACTGTTGGGAATTTTAATAAAAAGCTTTACAATGCATTTTTGTTTGCACATACTTGCCTTTCAATTTTTTAAAATAGCCTCAACTATCAATGATAGATAATGTATAATTTTTCTGTCAATATAGTAAATACTCACCATAGTTAGAATCATTGTTCAGTCTACAATTGCTTTATGACAATTTATGTAGCAAATGTTAAACATATATGACATAAGTTATTAAATGTTGGTCCCGTTACCTATAAGACACTGATCTATTACCTAATTCAAAGGGATAAATATTCCCATTTTAAAAACCAACAAATAGCAAAACCTGATTATGGTATAATAAATGAAAAAAGTTGGAAAAGTTAGTTCAAGAGTCAGATTTATTTCCCTTCATTTTTAGGAATAAAAATAATAATGTACTACAATATCCAAATGATGGAAGCACAATGGAGAAAAGTAAGACAGGAGAAGAAAGGGAAAAAAGGACTTACACAATTTCTTTCCAAGTAATTTATATATTATGCCATTCATTCTCTACAAGATTCTTTGAAAGTATTCATAGTTAAGTTTTACTTTCCCTATAACTGAAAGGGAAAAAAAAACCTAAGTTCACAGGCTTAAATTTCCCAGCTAATCAAGAAGAGACAAGACACATGCAAGGTCTCCCTGCTGCCAAAAGCCATGTTTTCTCCCTAAACTGTCCCAACCCCTAAAGAAAGCAGGAGATAACAAGCCAAATTTCTCTCAAATAAAATTCTTATAAAATCGGGATGCCAAGAAAATTGGATGTAAAATCGTAAGAAGTATAAATAATAAATAATATATGAAGATTGAAAACTTGAAAAGTATCAAGGAGAGAAAATTTTAACTTAAATTTTTATTAAAAATTATGATCAATGGAATCAATAAAGTTAAATTGCATATCCAAGTACCTACAATTAATGAGATATTAAAACAGCATTCTGTTCTCTGTCATCTCTTACCTTTGATTTTCAGTCTACTTTCCTCCAAAGAAAATATAACTAGATACCTCTAAAATTGCCAAATTGGGATGGGTGTGGTGGCACATGCTTATAATTCCAGAAGCTCAGGAGATTGAGGCAAGAGGATCACAAATTCAAGGTCAAGGGAAGAGGTAGAGGACAGGAGAGGGAAGTAAGATAAGGAGGAATCTAGAGAGAAAATCAACAAAGCAGCATAACTCTTTACCCTGCACCTCACAGAAGTCAAATAATATTTATGCAATAATTCTAGAAAATTCACAATCATATATATATGCGTGTGTGTGTGTATAGATATGGAAATTTATATTTACTATAGGTGTGTAATACAGAAGAATTAAGACACTGGGGTGTGGGTAATGTGGAGGTAACTATGGTTTAGGATCAAATGCATATCATTACTTTATATGCATTTATGATTGTACAACAACTCAACTCCTTAATAAAATGAATAAATAACGTTCAAGGCCAGCCTCAGTAACTAAGCAAGGCCCTAAGCAACTTACTAAGACCCTGTTTTAAAATAAAAATAAAAAAGGGGGTAGGCTGGGGTGGTAAAGCACCTCTGGGTTCAATCCCAGTAACCTCCTACCCCCAAAAAATAATAATAATAAATTTTAAAAATACTTAAATAAAACTGCCAAGTCAGGTGGACTGCAAGATGGCAAATTGAAGACAGATGCCTTCCCCCAGCAGCTCTGAATCTGGACTGAAAATTCCCAGTTCATTTCCAGATTTTTGAGGTGCGTTTGGGGGAGTAGCATCTTAAAACCCCAGTACTAATTTGCTCAGTGGATTTGAGGACCAGAGACTTGGGAGTAATGAGTGGTTTTCTATTTTTTCTGTCAGGGCTTGGACGCAGCCCGGGAGTGGGGGAGGAGTCTAGCAGACCGGGAACTCATCCCCAAGGAAAAGCCGCTGTACTTTAAATATAGCGCTACAGCGGTCTTTGTTCACCTGCCGCTGCCGCGTGGCTGATTGACAAGTGGAGTGGTGGAGGATTCCAGCACCCTCACTCCCGGCAGAAGAGTTGTGGTGCTTTAAATTTAGCACCACTGTGGACTTTGTTTACCTGACACTGGCCAGCTGCTGATAAGGCAGCGAGTGGACCAGCAATCTAGGGGTCTGAACACAGCGTGGAGAAAAAAAAGGGAATTTATTCACCCTGCCAGACAATCAGAAATGCAACTTTTTTTTGTTTAGGATTACATTCCACCGGAGGGCGGGCTGCGGGTGATAGCAACCAAGGCCACAAGAGGCTGCACAGGGCGGGGCTGTGAGCAACTGCAACTGACACTTGGAGCAGAATTGTCACAGCAATCCAGTGCCAGGGCTCTGAGCCCGGACCTTATAAAAACAACATCGGGATACATCTGGCAAGCAAGGGCGCAGCTGCACCCACCTGCCGAGCGCATACACTGCGGGGGACGAGAGCTGTGCTGGGAATAGGCATGCTGAGGAGCCCAGCGGAACTCGCAGCTGAGGGGGAAAGTCAGGCTGCCATTCTGAACCCCAGGAGACAACTCTCTCTGGCTTTTTAGAGCAGCCTAGGATATGTGCACCAGAAATCAACACAGGCTTCAGTCTCCTCCAGGAAAATAAAGCCTATGTCAGCCCCAGACTCCACCCTTCTTAGGAGGTCTTCAGTTTTTGGAATAAGGTGGAGCAATTCCCTGTCCTGTCGACTCCTCCTAGCGAGGAGGAACACATCTTTTGACTCAAAAAACAGTGTGTGCCTCTCCCAGCAGAGGGAGAATAGAAATCAGCCAGGCTCCCTGCTCATTAAGCCCTCTGGCTGCAGCTCCCCTGAGAAGCCGGCAAACTTCAGGGCTTTCCAGAATCAAAACTTCAGGGCTTTCCAGAATCAATCCTCTTCATTGGAAGCTCCTCCTAGAAATCCCAGGAATCTGAAGACACCACAGTCCACTTTGTGAGATCACATAACCACAGACCGAGAGACAGTCATATCAAAACCCAGAAGCAAAGTGGACTTCTAGTCCCAAAGGTCTCAGAGAAGCCCTTACTGGTTTTAGTTCCAAGGTTTCATTAAGAAACTTAACTTCATTAAGGTCCAGAGACAATCTTAATATCTATAGTTCCAAGTGTTGCCTAGTAAGAATTTTTTTTTTTTGCACTACTGTTGATTGCATGTGCTAGATGTATACCACTGTATTAATTGGAAAATTTTACTGGTTCTCAGATATATAAAAATTATACCTGTTTTTTTCTCCCTGCCTTGTTAACTTCTAGGGATGGATATCCTCCCTATTCTTCCGTATTTTTTTTTCTCTTCTTCTTTTAGGGAAAAAAAATTAACAATAATATTTCTTCCTATTATGATACCCTGTTTTTAGGTTTTTTCTTTTCTTTTTCCCCATTTACAGTCTCTCTTACTCACTCTTATTCGTCCTGTCTAGCCTTGTCCTCATTCTTGAGAAGAAGGATGCTAGTCAGTGCATATAGTATTTGAAATATTTTATGCCTGACAAACATAATTCACAGGGATAACTTCTTCCCTTTAATGATCACCTAAATCTTAGTAATAACTCTTTTACCCTTCCTACATTAGGCCACAGCTATCCTAGCTTCTCTTTGGATCCGTATTTTCTTCTCTACTTCTTTCTTTTCTCCTTTATTTTAAATTCGTGAATTTTTTTTAATTTCCCTTTTTTTTCAAATTTTTTCCTCTTAGCAATTTCTTTTTGTTCCTTCAGCAAATTCTTTACCTCCTCCACTTTCTCGCTGTACATAATTGGTCTATATAAACTCTTCTCTTAATTTCACCGGCATTACCCCCCCTTTCTTACTCCAAATTGATTAATTCTCTTCAACCCCCCATTATTAAGGCTGCGTAACTATTACTGCTGCAATTGTTAATCTGAATAACACTTATTTGTTCTAGAAGTCCGTCATATGTAATAGCAATATACGGATGGGCCAAAAATACGGATTATCACAAACTGTAGTTACATAGGCTGAATTCAACAGTCCATTATAAGCTGTGCTAAATAACCAATTTACCACTGTTTATTTTAAGATTTGGTTGTACACATTGACAATTTGCTACTATCGCATGAGGTGTTGGAATTCTGTAAGGGTAACAAATAGTTCAGAGTAAAGGGGGTTGTCTTTCAAAATCAACTCTCCAGACAAAACGTCATTTCAAGTAAGGGTTGGGACAGATCTCCCAATCCAACAGCTTAGTCCTTAAGGCAGAAGACAGGAAAAAGAACCACCGAACCTTGTATTGCTTCCACTTAGGGTTCACCTGGCAAATAAGAGAGAAAAATCTCTTCAGACATGAGGAATCAAACTCAAACAGGTTCACATCAATCCCAAAACTCCCCTGATAAGGGGGCTATGGCCAGGGATCGGGATGAAAATCTAGAACAATATATCAATGAGCTGAAAACAAAAAGGAACAACTTAAAAGAACAGATAATGAAGGGAATAACTGAGAAAACTCAAGAATTAAAAGACTCAATCATTAAAGAATTAGATTCTCTAAAAAAGGAAGTTACAGACCTCAAATCTGCAGTCAATGACATTAGAGGGACCATGCAAGAATTCAATAATAGACTAACTTCAGTAGAACCTCTGGTATTGAAGAAAGAACTTCCGATAATGAAGACAGGTTGATCAAGCTAGAGCTAACCGACACCAAAAAAGAAAAACAATTAAGAGATCACGACCAGTATTTCAAGAATGTCTGGGATGAAACGAGAAGGAACAATCTGAGAGTAATTGGAACACAGGAAGAAATTGAGACACACACCAATGGTATGAGGAATATTCTCAAAGAGATTGTGAAAGAAAAGTTTTCCCACATAAAAATAGAATCTGACATGCTCATCCAGGAAGCTTACAGGATACCCAATAGGCCTAATCAAAAGAGAAACTCACCAAGACATATCATATTCAAAATGTACAACAGGGATACCAAGGAAACTATATTAAAAGCAGCAAGGAAGAAACGCCAAATCACATTCAGAGGCAAGCCAATAAGAATTGTCTGTGACTTTTCAGCCCAAACGCTGGAAGCAAGAAGGTCTTGGAATAATATCTTTCAACGTCTAAATGACCACAACATGCAGCCTAGAATTCTATACCCAGCAAAGCTCAGCTTCAAATTTGATGGAGAAATAAAAACTTTCCATGACAAACCAAAACTGGCAGAATTTGTCAACAGAAAACCTGCCCTACAAAGAATTCTCAAGGAAATACTCCAAACAGAAGAACAAGCAATTGATACCCAAAACCAACAAACTGAAGAAATTCAGTGAGAGTATCACCCAGCAAGAACTAACCAAGGCAACCACAGAACTAATTAAATAAGACACAATGACTACGAATCAATTACACACTTCTATCTTAACACGGAATGAGAATAGTCTAAATGCACCACTCAAAAGACAGACTTGCAGACTGGATCAAAAAACAAAATCCAACCATATGCTGCTTACAAGAAACTCACCTAACAGGCAAAGACATCCACAAATTAAGGGTGAAAGGATGGGAAAAAATCTACCATGCTTACAGCCAAAGAAAACAAGCCGGTGTCGCTATACTTATATCCGACAAAGTAAATTTCAAAAATAAATCAATCAAAAGAGATAAAGAAGGCCACTACTTACTACTAAAAGGAACCCTTCAACAGGAAGAAATAACCATAGTTAATATTTACTCTACAAACAACAATGCACCCAACTACGTAAATAAATTACTGCAGGACATCAAATCACTCGTGGATCACAACACAATAATACTGGGAGACTTCAACACTCCGCTGTCACCATTAGACAAATCATCAAAACAAAAAAATCAATAAAGAAATCTCCAGCCTAAATAACTCCATAAACCAAATGGACTTAATAGATATATATAGAATTTTCCATCTCAAGTTACCAGAATACACCTTCTTCTCTGAAACACATGGATCCTTATCCAAAATAGACCATATTCTGGTTCATAAAGATAATTCCAGCAAATATAAAAAAGTAGACATCATCCCATGTGTCCTTTCAGACCACACACAATGCTATGACCCTAGTGATCAACAATCATAACAGAAAACACACATATTCATGGAGATTGAATAATATTCTATTAAATGAAGAATGGATCCAAGAAGACATGAGAGAAGTAATCTAAAAATTCTTAGAAGAGAATGAAAATGAAGACACAACATATCGAAACCTCTGGGACAGCATGAAAGCTTTCCTAAGGGGAAAATTCATAGCACTGAGTGCTCACATTAAAAATGAAGAGAGATCCCAAATAAATAAGCTTACACTTCATCTCAAAGCCCTTCAAAAGGAAGAACAATCTAACCCTAAAGCCAGCAGAAGACAGGAAATAATCAAGATCAGAGCTGAAATCAATGAAATTGAAAACAAAAAAAAAAAATAAAAAGAATTGATGAAACAAAGAGCTGGTACTTTGAAAAAAATAAACAAGCTAGATAGGCACCTAGCAAATCTAACCATAAGGAGGAGAGAAAAGAAGCAAATCAACAAAATCTTCAATGAAAAGGGAGTGATCACCACCGACCCCATGGAAATCCAACAAACTATAAGATATATTTTGAAAACCTATACTCCTCCAAATTAGATAACTTGGAAGAAATGCATAAATTTCTTGACACATACAACATCCCTAAATTGACTCAGGAGGATATTGAATTCCTAAATAGCCCAATAACAGGCACTGAAATCCAATTGAAAGTCTACCAAAGAAGAAAAGCCCAGGACCTGATGGCTTCTCCGCTGACTTTTACCACACTTTTGAGGAGGAACTAACACCTCTCCTTAAGTTATTTCAAGAAATTGAAAAGGAGGGAATGCTCCCATTCACTTTTTATGAAGCAACCATAACTCTGATACCAAAACCTGACAAGGATACATCAAGAAAAGAAAACTACAGACCAATATCCCTTATGAACTTGGACGCTAAATCCTTAATAAAGTGCTAGCAAACTGTATTCAAAAACTTACCAAGAAAATAATCCATCATGATCAAGTGGGCTTCATCCCAGGAATGCAGGGGTGGTTCAACGTATGTAAAACAATTAACATAATTCACCACTTACACAGAATCAAGGACAAAAACCATACGATCATTTCACTGGATGCAGAAAAGGCATTTGATAAAATCCAGCACTCTTTTATGTTCAAAACCTAGAGAAGACAGTGTTCAAAGGATCATTTCTGAACTATGTAAAGGCTATATAAGCTAAACCCTCAGCTAGTATAATACTAAGTGGAGAAAAGCTGAAAGCATTTCCATGAAAATCGGGAACAAGTCAAGGCTGTACGCTGGCACCACTTTTATTCAATATTGTTCTTGAATCCCTAGCTGGAGCAATTAGGCAAGAGAAAGAAATCAAAGGAATAAAATTAGGAAGAGAGGAAGTCAAACTCTCTCTTTTTGCTGATGACATGATCGTGTATCTGGAACATCCAAAAAACTCCATCAGTAAACTGCTTGAACTCATAAATAGATTTAGCAAAGTGGCAGGATACAAGATCAACAGGCATAAATATTCCTATACACGAATAATAATAGGACTTAAGAAGAAGTCAGGAAATCAGTCCCTTTCAAAACATCTTCGAAAAAAATAAAATACTTGGGAATTAACCTTACAAGGGAAATCAAAGATCTCTTCAACGAAAACTATCGGTTATTGAAGAATGAGATCCAAGACGACCTAAGAAGATGGAAAGATGTCCCATGCTCTTGGTTAGGCAGAATTAATATAATAAAAATGGCCATTCTACCGAAAGCCCTATATAGATTTAATGCTATTCCTATAAAGATACCTATGTCGTTCTTCACAGACATAGGAAAAGCAATTCTCAAATTCACTTGGAACAACAAGAAACCAAGAATTGCCAAAGCACTACTAAGCAAGAAAGATGAAACAGGCGGTTTTGCCATTCCAGATCTAAAACTATACTATAGAGCCATAGTAACAAAGACAGCATGGTACTGGTATCAAGACAGGGAAGAAGACCAATGGAATAGAATACAAGACCCTGAAACAAACCCTCAAATCTTTAAACATCTGATTTTTGACAAAGGGG
>PVKS010052416.1:0-10775 GCA_004027875.1 Aplodontia rufa
GAACCACTGAACCATATCCCTCAAGTGCTTTTTTTGTTTTTTTCTTACTTTTTATTTTGAGACAGGGTCTTCCTAATTTGCTGAGGCTAGTCTTGAACTTGGAATCCTCTTACCTCAGCCTTCTGAGTCACTGGGATTACAGACATGCACCACCGCACCCAACTTTTCACTAGCATTTTAAAGTAATTATTTACTTAAGTGTCTGCAAACGAAATTTTTCAGAATGGCACAGGATTAGAGCCTCATGTTTAAGATTTTTTGAATCACAGTGTGAAAGATGATGATGTACCTATGTACCTAGCAGGATGTAGGAGCATCTGAATCAACAAAGAAACTGATAGATTTTAAATATATGTATGCGTGTGCGTATGTATATGTATATATATATCACTGCTTCTTGACTTAGAGACTCAAATTTGCTTCAAAATGAGTTAACAGATTATGGTAGGCAGAATTCTGAGATGCCCTCAAAATAGCTACCTTCTGGTATAGATTAACTGCTGAGGTGTGGGGTGCACCTGAATTAATGATGAGACAGTTATTCTCTTAATTGATGCTATAATTTTAATTTCTCTGTCAAAGATCATGATGAAATTTGATGCTTATCATGAGGTAATAAAGGTGGAAACTTATTCCATTGATAATATTTGTAGGTGGGACTTTTGAAAGGTAATTAATCTTAAATCGGAAAATAGGTCATAAGGGTGGGGCCCTAATCCAATGGGACTCTGGCTTTATAAGAAGAGAAGAACCCCAAGGTGGATGCTGTCTCATCCTGTTACACACCTCACTTTGGGACCCTGCAGAGTATTTCTACCAGGAAGAAGTTACTTACCAGATGTGGTGCCCAAACTTCAAGGCCTTCAGAACTGAACTCAAAAACCCTTTATTATTATTATTTTTTAAAAAACCCTTTATTATTAATAAATCATTTAGTTTGTGTTATTCAGAAATAGCAATAAAAACTGGGTTAGGACAGTTAGATCTAGTTATTCAAAACTGCATGCTTTGAAGAAATAAGGGGCAATATTGTAGCAACTTGGATAGGAACTAACAGTGTCCTTTAGTAGCTGAGAGTGAGCAACAACCAACAGTCAGCAAGAAATGGAGGCCTCAGTTCTATAAGCGTGGGGAATGGAATTATTCTAACAACATGGAAAGTACCAATGAGCTATATAGTGCCAGCTTGATTATAACCTGGTTAGACTCAGAGCAGAGAAGTCAGGTTTGCCATATTTTGGCTTCTGATCCACAGAAACTGTGAGATAATGAATTTATTGTTTGTTTTTCTCAAATTGGTACATTCATGGTTATTTGTTATGCAGCAAGGGAAAACTAATGCAAGTGATAAACTTAGGTATAATGTCCTCCTTTAACAAAGAAAATTACTGGAAGTAGCTGCACCAAAGTTCTGAATCCTATTCCTTCCTCTGAAGTTTCAGATAATTGCGACTGTTAGTGAACATGCACCAGGCAATATCCCACACTCTAAATCTTTTTTCACTTTCCATTTCCTCTGCTATATAGGCTGAGAGAGTGTGGGGAGGTAAAAGGATATCTTGTTTGGGTGTCTATTCTGTTTCTGGAACTACTTATGTGCTTTATATCTTTATCCTAAAAAGTCCACGGGGAGGTAGATACTTGTATCTCCATGTCTTAGACTAGGAAACATGCTCGGAGATATTATGTAACTTTTCCAAATGCAAAGCAGGTGGCAAAGGGGCCATCACCCTGGCACTGCTGACTTTTACTGTCTCCTCTCTCCTTGTTACTATTACTTCTACACCTCTTAGGCATCTGCATAGAAGTCCTCAGCTATACCCAGAACAAATAACGTATCTATCTGTAGTAGGTAAACTCCCAATCCAATTTATCCATAATTATTTTATGTTTGTTGTGAAAAAGCAACAACTTAATTATTATAAATAAATTGTATAAATTGTGCAGTTTAAAATACCTGAAATAGACTGATTTATTGATTTATTTGTGTAGGGTGAAGATCACACCATTAATCATAATAGTAGTTCTTCCAAGTCAGGCATGGTAGTTCATGCCTGTAATCCCAGCTACTCAGGAGGGTGAGGCAGAAGGATCCCAAGTTTGAGTCCAGCCTGAGCAACTTAGCAAAACCATGTCTCAAAATTAAGAATAAGAAGGGGTGGGTATGTAGCTCAGTGGTAAAGCAACCTGGGTTCTACATAGAAAAATAAAATCCACATATGAATGTAAAACACAATCCTGCTCACAGCAGGAAGCAAGCTTATTTTTCAACTCATTCATATTCTCAGTTGCCTTGGGATATTGTACTACTTAAGTCATCTTAGATTACATTTTATACATTTTCTAAGGGTTAATGTTTTTGAAGTAATTTTTAAAAATTTAAAAATATTGCCTAAAAATGTATCAGTTAACATTTGCTAGAGGCTCAGAGCCATATAAGCATTTGGAATCAAGACAAAAGTTATCCACCAAAATGAAAAAGGCTAAGGGGTCATAGACACTGGCAGCACTTGTTCCTTAGAGAGGCTTCATCGAAACAATAGCCACACTGTTGCCAAGATTCAGGAGATTGTTAAATCTGGAATATGACAAAAACTGAATGACTTCTAGTGAAGAAGGTAGAGGAAAATGTAGCTATTGGATATAGGCAAATACTAGGTATTGCTTGATTGGCCATTGTCAGTAAGTTTTATTTTATGAATGCACATTTTTATATACTCACTTTTTCTCTAATTTTTTAGACACTCAGGATTAATGCTGTTAATGAAATAGATGATTCTGAATTTTTTTATAATCTATTAAAACAAAGCTTTTTTGTTATGATCCTTTCTAATTTGTGCTTTAATTATCTGCCACTTTTCAGAAATGTGTATAAATAATGATACTCATTTTCTATTTTCACGTTTCATACATAAAAAGACTTAATTACTATATAAACCAGGCTCACACAACCATCACTAATTCCCTCCCTTACCCTTATTATTATCAGACCTAACTATGCATTTTCAAACTACACCCAGACTTACCATCTGCCCCTAAGGCAGACACATAGAGAACTTTTAAAGAATACAAGAGAACAACGGACTAGAGAATGTTAGACTTTACGAGCAGGAATGAACCTGAATAACAAGGCTCTAGAGTTCAGAACTAATCACATACATGAATAAGGAAAGACATTATAGCAACGAAAACTCTGGAGTGAGAATCAGTGGGTCTGAATTTTAGCTCTGATTTTTCAGCAGCATTAGCAAGCTAAGATACCAAGTTAAAGAAACCATAAAATGCAATGGTTGAAGCAAGGTAGAATTGTTTTTTTCTCTTAATATGCCACAAATGAATGGTTCAGAGCTGACAGTGTGACTGTGACAGTTTCAGTATATGGCTTCCTAAAGTGCTCATATTATTACTATTTTAACTTTAACTTAATCAGGCAGTTTGAAATGTAATTCCAAAATATGAAACTAGATGCCAAGCAAAAATTCAGAAGGTTTTGTTACCAAAAGGAAGATGGATAAAATGTGTCAGGGGACAGCATAGCACCCACTTTGCATGATCACGGCTTCAGTTTACTTATCTCTAGAGGTCTGACTTAACCAAAGGATCTCTGATTCCTTTTCCTGTGATCTGATATAAAGGTTACACTAAAGATCAAATAAGGTTTCTCTTTCTATGCAAACAGTTTTATATAGAATATGTAAATACTATTCACTTTTTATTTGTCCCATCAAGAAACCTGCTCATTCTAGTCAGCTTGATTATTTTCCCTTTCCTTCAATACTCTGTAACAGTGTACCAGATAAAATAAAAATAAAGTTAAGTATAAAAATAATAACAGTCTACCATATGATCCTGCTATTCCTCTCCTGGGTATTTTTCCAGGGAATTTAGAATCAGCACATTACAGCGACACAGCAATGTCTATGTTCATGTAGTTCAATTTATATTAGCTAAATTATGGAAATAACCCAGATGTCCCTCACTGAATGAATGGATCCAAAAACTGTGGTATATATATACCATGGAATTTTACTCAGCAATTAGAAACAATGATATTGCAGCCTTTGAAGGTAAATGGATGGTTATGGAAAAAAATATGCTGAGTGAAATCAGCATCTGTTGAGGCTGGATCTAGACCCTAGTCATTGAGAAAGGAGGTCTATTATGTGTTAAATCTGGATAAGGTGCAATGCCATACAATCTAATACATTTTTAGAGATGTTTTGGGAAAGGGATGGGAGGGATAGGGGTGGGCAATAGGGGAACTCTTGGGGGTAAATCTAATTTTCATAATCTATATCTATATCTATATATATTATATTATATTATTTCGTTAGAAGCTTGTGTGATTGTTCAACAAATACATTTCTGAATTAAGAAAAATAATAACAGTCAAGCATGGTGGTGCATGCCCCAGCTATAGCAGACTGAGGCAGAGGGATCACAAATTCAAAGCCAGCCTCAGCAAATTAGCAAGGCCCTAAGCAAATTAGTGAGACTCTGTCTCAATCAATCAATCAATAAAATAAAACGGGCTGGGAATATATATGGCTCAGTAGTTAAGTGCCTCTGGGTTCAATCCCTGCTACAAAAAAAGAAGAAAGAAGAGGAGGGAAAGGAAGAGGAGGAAGAAGAGTGGGAAGGGGAGGGGGAGGGGGAGGAGGAGGAGAAGGAAGAAAATAACAACAAAAATTATCATATAAACACCAACAACCAAAAGAATGCCTTATGAACTCAGCAAGGTAGCATAATGGTGTAATTTCTAGGGACTCTTTGGTGTTCCATATCCAAAGATGGAAATGTAATTCTGGGTAATGTTTTAAGTATAGAAGTGATTCCAATAAGCCCAGCTCTTCCAACTGATTGCTACCATTCCTAGCTCCTACAGAGGATCACTAGATACAATAGGGAAAAGTGAGGCAAAGTCAGGGTAGAAGCAAAAGAGAAAAAAGAGGAATAAGTTGCATTTATTCTTTTTACAAATAAAAGTGAAAAGCAAAAACACCTTGCATATTACAGAAGAGAAAAGTAAAAGTATAATTACTAAGAGGATCAAATTCATTCCTTCATTCCACCCTTCTCAAACATAGACTACAATATTCACCACCATCCCACAAAAAAAGAGAAAAAAAAAGAAAAATAAAATGAAATAAAGAGTAAAAAAAATGTTAAATTAAAAACATCAGAGAATAAATGTAAAGTACATCAGATATGTAATTAGATCTGGTTAAATTAATATTTGATTCTAGGCATACAAGTCAATGATTATATTCAGACCAGGTACATCTGCTGGGAAGAGCTGAGACCAGAGGTATGAACTGATTGCCAGCATCTGGCAACAAATGATTAAGCAACAATGTCTAAGGTTATAACCTTCCCCATCACCAAGTTTTGATTCTGTTTGTGTTCCATTTGAAATCTTATAAGATCTTAATTTCCTCCAATAAAGCTTTATTTAAGAAATAAAACTCATTAAACTCTAAATGACTCATAAAAATTCACATCTACTTTCTCTCTGAAATGCTAACTAAATTTCAAGTAATGCAAATAAAATAAAATTAAGCCTTTTTGTTTTCAAGTATCCTTGGTTGACAGGCTTGGAGCTTAATCTGTGCATTTGGTTTTTTTCCCCATGAATTGGATGTCAGATTTTTAAAGAAAACACAGCCATGTACATTTTTAAGCAAAACTCATCATTTATAACTAACAAGAACCAATAAAATATTACCAAAAAAAAAAAAAAAGAAAAGAATCGAGAAGAGCCCAAGCTTCAGAAAAATTTAACTCGATATTATTTTTAGTGTTTTTTTCTTAAAAAAAAAAGTTCACATGGGACTTTGGGACTTATTTCTAAGATAGCAAAGTTAGAACCATTTTTAAAAAATCCTTTCCCTGTTCTTATTGGAAGTGGAACTGGCTGTTTGTGTAAAAACCACTGAGAAGGCCTGCTGTGGGTTGAATTGTGTGTGGTTAAGAGATACTGAAGTGCTGACCCTCCTGTGAATATGATCTTATTTGGAAATAGGATCTTTGCATAAGACCAATTATGTTGAGTAATTAGAGTGTGCCCTATTCAGTAGGACCATGTTCTTATGAGCACTGGAAATTTGGACCCAGAGGCAGGCATGAGTAAGGAATGACACAGGAAGAATGCCATCTATAAGCCAAAAGACTCCCAAGGTTAGTGAAATACAGGAGAGAGGTGTGGAATGGGTTCACCCTCACTGCTCTTATAAGACACCAACCCTACTGCCTCATGATTTTGGACTTCTGACATCCACAACAGTGAGACAATAACTTTCTGTTGTTTAAGCCACTTAGCTTAGGGTACTTTGTTAAGAAAACCCTGGGAAACTAATACCTGACCCTTGGCACCTGGTCTACAGTAAGGTAGCCTGCCATACTTTACACATGTCTTTTAACATTGTGGAAGGGCCCTGCTTCCCTGATGCCAAGCTTCTCCTCAGTTTGAGATCACCAGTGGAGTTCCTCCCACAGCAATTGTTGTAGGAATTAGCTTTGTTTCCAGTGTTCAAAGAGAACGCAATGTGATATAATAGGATTCCTTGCTCTCCTTCCCTCTATTATTCCCTACTCTCTCCATTCTTTCCCTCATTCTTTTCCACTCAAACATGGCATTAGCACAAGAAATGCTCAGATTTCATTGGAATAAGATGGCATTTTTAATCTTCTAGCATGGCATTGAGAACTCGACAGTATCCTAGAAAGAAATCTATGTTAAATAATAGGGAATCCAACTTACCTCAACAGAGATTTCCCTATGTTCAGTAAACATCGATAAACATAAAAAGTGGAATGAATTAACATGTTTTTAAAACAAGAAATGCTAAGAAAGGGCATCAATTGTTTCTGTTTTAGTTCATTTAAACCATACATTTTATTTTTCTGAAATTATTGAGTCTAAAAATATTTGTATAGATAAAGAAAAAGCTTAACAAGGTAGAATACACAGGGAAATTGGGAGAAGAAGAACCATGTGACAAAGTATAAAGAACTTAATAGTTTAACACAACATAGGTCATTAAGTCACAATTTTTGTGAGGCAGAATTCTAGGTGTGGGATAACTGGGTTCTCTGCTCAGATCAGATGTCTCAGATGGAATTCAACATGTAGGTTTAGTTGTAATATCTAGAGTCTGCGGTCTTCCAGACTTTTTCAGGTTGCTGGAAGGATTCAGTTCCTTGTGGTTATCTTGCAGGCTATGAACTGGCAGTAGCTTTCCACAACTAAATGATGCCTATATTCCTTGTCATGTATATCCCTCTGTCTTCAAAATTAGCCATGGAGGATCATCTGCTTTAATTTCCTTTATTCACGAGGACTACAGATCCTTTTAAGAGCTTGCCTGAGTAAATTAGCCCCACCTAGGATAATCTCTTACTTAAGGTTAGCTGGGTTATATATGATAATGTAATTAAGTAGGTGATATTCCATCAAAACCATAGAATCCTTCCATACTCAAAGGGAGTTATATAGAGGCATGGGTCATTAGTGGTCATCTTAGAGTTCTCCCTACCACAAAGCACAGAATTTAACTTCAAAACAGCTTAGGATGACAGAAATAGAGCCGCCTAATGAAATGCTGCGTAGCTACCATGAAAAGTACAGAAGTGCTCTTTTTAGATATTAATATAGAAAGACACATTATTAAATGAGAAAAAAAAGACCAGGAACAGAATAGCACATGAGATATTTATCTTTATGTAACACTTGGAGGAAAAAAGGTGGCTTAAAGTTATTATGTTTGCATATATTTGTGTAAAGAGACACTGAAAGTATATCTAAGAAAGTGGTTAGCTTTTGGACATTGTGTGAGGGGAAAGGGCAGGCAGGCAATAGATGGATGGAAATTGGGTATCAGTAAGAGTTCTTGATACGTACTGTTTTTTCTTTTGTGTATTTTGGACAATTCACATATGCTATCTATTAAAACTGGAATTTGAGAAAGATTAAGTGAGACAAATATGTATTTATGCTAACATGTGGAGTTCCCTGCTGGGTGGGGAGTAGAACAATGATTAGGGTGCAAGTCTTGTTCTAAAGATATAGGCAATGTGTTAGTGGTCAACAGTGAAATCCAAAGTTGAGTGTGAGTCCAAGAGGAGAAACATCATAGCATAGATAAGCAAACCGTTTCTCTAGTTCTAGATGAAGAAGCAACTCCAACAATTGCTCTTTTTGTGGAGATATCTTCCTGCCTAGTCAGGCTGTCTGCCAGAAAGGCAGTTTGCAATGTTTTATATTGATCCATGTAATTCAGAATTTCTCATTTGAAGAACTAGGGTAAGCTCTATGTCCCTCAAATCTCATTAGATATCATTGGATCATTGATTTCACATATTGATTAGAAGATGATATATAGTTTAGGTGATTAAAAGAATAAGTTCTTGAAAACCAGTCTGTGTGACAGTCAAAAAACTGAATGAGCTTTCTTCAATTTTGTTTGGAATTCTGCATAAACAAGGGTTGTTGGTAAGTAGTGAAAAGATATATTTATCAGATAATTGATATATCCAAACTCTTTCTGCTTTTCTCTCTTTTTATAATTTTGACTATCATTACCATAAACTACATTTTTTCAGTTATTTTAAAGTCTCCATATTCATTTTTATTTTGAGAAATAGCAAGATAGGTACAGTGAATTTTGCTTCTACATTTCACTCAAAAATATTTTTCAAATATCAGCTCCACAGTGAGGGGTTCTCTAAAATAACCGTTCCTGTACCCCAACACCCTACCCCCTTATCCTATCATTTTTATAGTACTTAATTTTGAAACCATGACATATATTATGCATATATGTGTGTATATTTGTCTATCTCCTCCATTATCATGCAAATTCCATGAACAAAACAGGGACTTCTGTCCAATGTGACTAGAATAATATTTGTTTTGAAAGACATTCAAAACTTGCATACTGATTGAACAAATAACCTATTTATTGAAAAATAAACTTGACTCACTGCCCTCAAATGAACTATGTTAATTCTTACTTTCCCTTCATTTAAGGAAGTATGTTCTAAGTATTAGAAAACAAAAGCTTAGTGAATCTGTCTGTTTTGCCAAAAGCTGCCTCAATCTGAAAGTGGCATGAGGGCAAATCATCAGGTAACTGCCTAGAAAATATACAAAAGAATTTGGGATGCATTTTCCTCTCTTGCAGTATGATATGATAAAAAATAAATATTTGGTCTTTGTTCCTAGTTTCTGGTGCAAAACTCCTAAAACTTTTGCAATTTTTTATCTTCTTAATGCTAACAAAGTGACTTTGGGGGGTTTCCTAAGTAGCTTCAGAATGGGGCCTTGTCCCCAGTAAAACAACCTTGTGATTTAACAGAACCTTCAGCACTGCCCTTCTCTACCACTGGGGATGAGAGAGGAGTGAAAATTAAGTTCAATCACTAATGACCAATGATTTAATTAGTTATGCTTATGTAATGCAACTTCCACTTACTATTAACAGTGGAGTCAAAAGACTTCTGAAACTGGTAAAAACATCAAAGTCTTAGCAGTGTGGTGTGTTCAGAAAGAGCATGGAAGCTCTTCACCCCTCCTCCATATACCTTGGAGAAGTGGTTGTGGAAAACACCAAATTTGCAGTTGGCAGGGCAGAGATATGGGAAGCCTAGGTATCTCATTTTTGGCTGGCATTTGAAGAAAGGACAATCTTGTGGAACTCAGTCCTGAATTTGTGGAGTCTTTTGGTAGTGTCCAAATTGAACTGAGTTGTTGACACTCAGATGCTCTCAGAGGAATGGATAATTTATTTTTATTATAAAATATACAGAATTTGATGTTTGAAAAAGCCCACACATGTATGCACCTCCAAACTTTGGCAGTGGGTTCTGCTGGAGATTCTTCTTGTCTGTGTTGGGAAGCATCCTCACATCACATTCCTTCTTGAAGTAGGCAATCTCTCTTTATAAAATTCCTCAAAATTGTTCTTAGGCTTCTACTTTAATAGGGTGGACAGGGTGATTGTGTAGCAATGATAAGGGGTACGTCCTGGAGTCATGTTTTTATTTTGTTTTGAGTGAACTTTGTGGTTTTTGCTAAAATTTTAAGACAACAGAAAAGCTACCTTTACTTAGAAATAAAACAATATTTGAGCTCCTTTTGGTGTGTATTTGGTTGATTGAATTTTACTCAGGAGAATGTCTACATTCATCCTTGTACTATCTAAATTTTTGACTAATATCTGAAACACTGGATCTTATATTATCTTAATACTCTGAAATTCTTGTAACTAACCATAATTTTAATTGTTACAATGAAAGATAAATATTTTATTTTTATTAGACTTTTCCGAAGTATAATTACAAAATAAAAATCATCAACAGGATAGAGGTGTAAGCAAAACTTCAATTTTAATTAAGTCTTTTTTTTTAATTTTTTTATTTTTGAGCAACCTTACAAGATTTTAACAAAACAATATAAAATGTGTATAAGATGTGTATATATTCTGGACATTGCAACTGTCCCCAGGAGTGCCCCCCCAATTACCCTCCCTTATCCCTCCCTTCCCCTTCCCATTATAACTCTAAAAATAGTATTAAGTTGTAAAGCATTACATCTTATCTGAATTTAACTCATGTTTCTAGACCAACTTTCTCATTGTCCAGGGTCTAGTCCCCACCTCCACAGATGAGTGGAGACAATTGACCCTTAGATCTCTGGGTTAAGCTGATTTTACTCATCATGATCTCTTCCATAACCATCCATTTACCCTCGAAGGCTGCAATGTCATTGTTTCTAA
>PVKS010052417.1:0-10775 GCA_004027875.1 Aplodontia rufa
CATGATAATAGACCACCTTTCTGAATGGCCAGGGTCTAGTTCCAACCTCCACAGATGAGTGGAGACATTTGACACTTGTTCTCTGGGTTAAGCTGATTTTACTCAGCATAATTTCTTCCATAGCCATCCATTTACCTTCAAAGGCTACAATATCATTGTTTCTAATTGCTGTGTAAAATTCCATGGTATATAAGTATCACAGTTTTTGGATCCATTCATCCAGTGAGGGACATCTGGGTTGTTTCCACAGTCTAGCAATAGTAAATTGAGCTGCTATGAACATAGATATTGCTGTGTCACTATAATATGCTGATGAATGAATCAATTTCTCTTGAGTTTTTCACATGGCTTTCGTTGCTTTGACACTTAGTTGTATACGTGGGTGCTGGTGTTTGAACCCATGTACTTGCACATTCTGGAAGTGCTGTAACTGCTGAGCCACCACTGCAGCCCTTAGGCTTTAATTTCTTTTGAAAATTTTTAAATTTTTACAATTATCTTCATTTTTAGAGATTAACATTATTAACTAAATTAAGAAACTTTTGTAGTATTTTAATTCTGATTTACCTTTGGCAAAATAATCTTTAGACCAGTTCTAATTGCAACAGCAATGGTAAACAAAATAACACTAACCAAAGTGAGTCCTGAAAAATGAAGACCAAAGGAGTTTCACTAGTTTTTTTCCCCAGAACTATTTTTCTAGAAAGGGTGTGACAACTTTGTAGCCATACCTGATAGTAAAGTCCTTAAAACAGAGTGTGTTAATTGTGAAGACTTTTAGCTAAAATAAGAGAAAAATCAAAAAGTAAGAGGCAACTATGAACAGAAAATAGAGAAATAGCTGGGAATCATCTGTAATGGCACATGCCTGTAATCCCAGCAGCTCTGGAGGCTGAGGGATTGCAAGTTCAAGTCCAGCCTCAGCAACTCAGTGAGGACCTAAGACACTTAGCAAGATAATGCCTCAAAATAAAAAAATAAAAAAGGGTTGGGGTGTGGCTCAGTGGTTAAGCATCTATGGATTCAATCCCTGATACCAAAATAAATGAAAAAAAATAAAGGTTTTGGAATTTAGGTCAGTGGCAGAACACTTGAATACCATGCACAAGGCCCTGAATTTGGTCCTTGGCCCTTCAAAAATACAATAAAATAAAAAAGGACTGGGGATGTGTCTCAGTAATAAACTGTGTCTGGGTTCAGTCCCCAGTACTAAAAATTAAAAATTAAAAAAATAAATATGTTCAAAAAACAAAAACAAAGAAGGTATTGAGATAAAAAGCTGACAGAAATATATGCTCACTTTTTCATATAGAAACGTTAGTGCTGTGCAGGCTTCTTATAAACTAACCCTTCAGTTTGCTAAGACTGAAGGTGCACAATTGCCAAGACATTAGTTGAAGAAACAAGAAAGATGTTTGTCTGGAAACATTGGGTGCATTTGGTGGCAAACAAGGTAGCCCAAGTTTTCAGTTTCCAATGACAGGTGCAGATGGGTGGACTGCCTGATGGAAGATCAACTCTTAGAGAACAACAAGCTTGCAAAGTGGTTTCTACTGAAATTTGATATCATTATGAGAGTTAATATAGTAATTTTTCATATATGTGCAATCTCAGTATGATGGAAATATTAAGGTAGGATTTCGTTTTTCAAACTTGTCACTGACAAACAACTAGCATTTAACAATGTAAAACTATGAAAGGAAATGATCTGTATGACAAAACATCAACAAATGTGAAATTTAGTTTTATGTAGAAGTAACATTCAGTAGGTTCAGTTGCAATTATAGGAAAGCATTCCAAGTTGTTACTGAGATTATGGTGTCCCCAGAATGTCAATCAATGTATTTTCCTTCATAAGAAAAAGCACTTCTAACATGCACAAGCCCTGGGTTTATTCTCCAGTTTGAGCCCTGGGGAAGAAAAGAATATCTTGCTAGAAAAATAGCATCAGCTGAACTAACCAGTGTGCTCACTGACATGGTAAAACCTGAGAATTACATAAGAGCTAATGCATCGCATTTCAGATTGTTCTCTATGTTTTGTGATACTACAGAAACTGAACATAAACATATGATTTTGCATACCAGGGATGATGATTATCAAAAGAAAAGTTCCGCTGAGAACATTTGAACTATGGTAAAAACTCTCAGTGTTCCTGCAAGATAAGAAATTAATTTAACACAACTTTTTTGAAAGATATGCATTGGACAGCCACTTTGACTTTTTGCCCTATATTTCCAGTATTTATGATCTAAGCTCTGTACTTATCCCAAGGATGTAGTACAACATGTTTTTCAACAGCAGATAAGATCTAAAGACCAAAACAAAAGTTAGAACCTTGGAAAAACAGTTTTTTACAGGCTGTTATGACACATTTCATAATTTAAAAATCATCTCTGACCTAAGTAATGATCTTAATATTGCACATCTGCAAAGTGTTTTCTCTGAATACCTTACAAATGGGATAGAACATTTTGAATTTTCCCTTCAAAAGAAGATTCAAGCAGATGAAATTCATAGGTCTTTAATCCATCTTTTTCATCAAAAGATAATTTAGATTCAATTACAGCTTTATAAGATTAATTGTTAGAACTGGCTGCTGATGAAAGATTGAAAATGAAATTTTAAAATACAGCATTTCATGGTCCTCTTTGGATAAAACTTATAAACAAATATTCTGAGCTTGCTGAAATTGCCTCAAAATATTTTTGTTGATTTCTGTCAGCACACTTATAAAAATTGATCTCTCTAGTATAACTGTTATTAAAAGAAAATGTAGAAGCATTTTGGATATCCATTCTACCCTGAGACTGGTGGTATCTAGATTAGTTAACAAGCAAGAAGCAAGATCATTTGTAGCATCAAAGGCTTCAAATACAGAAACACACATGTTTGGGCAAAAATTGTTCCTTCTCTCAACTTTTGATTATGATTGTGGAATAACAAAAATTATGACTATACTAATGATTCTATTAATTACCTATATGCACACTTTCATCCACAGCATATATGATTTCTACAATTTCTATAATTCTAATGATTTCTAAAATTCTTTTTTTGTCATGGTTGTTCTGATGACATTTAATAAAATATAATTTGATGTCTCTTGAATGTAAAGAACAGAGTTGGGTTTTATGTCTTTGTTTCTTTTTAATTCAGTTTTGTTGTTTCATTGTATTTCTACAAAAATATCAATTTTTTAAAGACTGGATGCTTATCAAAAGTACATCATCTTTTGCCACAGGTGGCATGTGAAATGCTGCTTAGAAACAAAGTGCTCTAATGTGCCCACTGAGGGGCCATGTTAGCCCACCAGGGATTCAGCATCCCTCTCCATTCTTTAGATTTTGGCAGGACCACCTCACCCTCTGAATTTTAGTAATACATTTGGATCAAATGACTTAGCCAAAATTGTTCCATGGCATCCATATCCTCAGGCTTGTTCATATGGACTCAACTTCCCAAGCCCTCTGAAACCCCTAAATCCCACCCAATAACCTCACACCAAAAGAAAGCATGAAAGAGTTCTTCTGGCTTTTGAAAAATGCCAGTGGAAGTAATACCTGCTCTGTTTTCCTTTCAGAATATAGAAGGAATGAATTGGGGAAGGTGGGTTGAAATTAAATTGACAAGGAAAATAATGGTAAGAATAGAGTGGAGCCTAATTATTAGTGACAGAAAAGCTTGTCATTGGGACACAAGAAGAGGCCACACACCTGTTAGGCCTTGGAAAAAGGTTTTACTTGTGCTTCATATCTTCCACTTTGAGGGAGGTCTTCAGCATGCCCTGAATGTCTTGGAGAAATGCTCAGAGATATGGAAATAGATTCTCTACCCACCAAACAAAAAGCAAATCATCAGTAGCTGCACACATGAAAACTTTGAAGTTCTGTATTATTGAACATATCTTATGAATCAGGCACTTTATATAAACATCATTTCTTTAATCCTTACAAAAATCGCAGGAGCTAAATATTCTTAACCATATTTTATAGATGAGATAAATGTATCTCCAAGAATTCAAGGCAGTTATTTTCCCCTCCAATCCATCCTTTTTTCCTCTTCTTATTCTCTAATTATAGCTATCCTCCCACCTTGACTTTTCCTGCTATCATTTGCCTGGCTTCTTCTAATCTTTCATGACCCAGCCTTGACCTGTGATTCTAAACTTGGGTTTCATTTTGGAATCACGTGAAGAGCTGTTAAAAAGTATTGGAGAGTGGGAATAGGGGGGAACCATCTCAGAAGCAGATGTCATTCCTCTACAAGATACCCATTTCATGCAAGAGTTCTTCTGGGGGAAACAGCAACAGGGGGAACCCAAGCTGGGCAACCATGATTTGGCATTACCTCTGGATAACTAAGTATATATACATTGGTTATTGATGGTTTGATAATGTTTCCCCCTCAATTGTATCTCTATATACAGCTTAAAAAATACAGTAAATTCATGTTGATAATTTTTTTAAAAAAAGTATTGCCATCTGGGTCCCCTTCCCAGGGATTCTGGTTTTAATCTGGGATGTAGCTAATTAAATCATTACTTCATTTTTTTTTAAGAGAGAAAGACAGTGAGAGAGAGAGAGAGACTTTTTTATTTAGTCTTTCACATAGCTTTCATTGTTCTGACACTTAGTTGTGTACGTGGGTGCTGGGGTTTGAACCATGTACTTGCGCATGCCAGGCAAACACTGTAACCGCTGAGCCACCACTCCAGCACCCACTTCATTTTATTTTTTGATGGTAGTGGAATGGAACCCAGGGGTGCTCAAGCACTGAGCTATATTCTCATCCCTTTTGTAAATTTTGTATTTTGAGACAGAGTCTTTCTAAGTTGCTAAGGCTGACCTCAAACTTGCAATCCTCCTGCTTCAACTGTCCAAGTTGCTGGAATTAGAGGCGTGTGCCACTGTGCTTGGCCCCATAATTACTTAACTTTTGAAAGTCCTAAATAATGTTTTTAATATATATTTTCATTAAGGACTTGAGTTGTTGTATAATCATAAATGTGTATAAAGTAACTATGATATGCATTTGATCCTAAACCATAGTTATCCCCATATCACCCACACCCCAATTTCTTAATTTTTCTATATTATGGCCCTAAGAAATATAAATATCTCTCTCTCTCTCTCTCTCTCTCTTATTTTCCAGAATTAAATGTTTGCATACATATGATTTGACTTCCCAGGGGAGTAAAGAGTATGCTATATTATCTTAATGTTCCCCAAGATTAAGCATCACTGTCCTAGACAGTATCAAAAGCTAAGTTAGATGGCCCTTTTCTGTGTGTCCATAGAACTTCATTTTAATTTATTATTTTAGTAGTTTGTTATCAAATTTAACTTCAGAGTATTGTCACTTTTGTCCACTCCCTGTATTTTAAACCACTGAAGTGGGGACTTTCCTGTTCATGTTTCTTTCATTTGTTCATTCACTAATTTAGTAAATGCTCATAAAGTACCTACTAAGGGTCAGAATCTGTGCTACTAATTGGAAACATAACTGTGAAAAAGATACCAAATATACTTGGAAGTTTAGTGAGGAAAACAAAATATGACAACATATGTGTTTTTATTTTCTTTGGCATGTAAAAACCATCCCAAATTTAGTGGCACGTGGTGTGAGTCTCAGTGTGCAGTTTCTTTCCACAGTCTGTCTACAGTTATACCAAGAACTGCCTCTTGGACAACCCCCTACCTAGGAGCACACAGAACAGTGATAAAGCCTAGAATGCACCAGAGGGAAAGGCCTAGAAGAGGAATTAAAGACCTATTGGCCAGAGGATTCTCAAATCTCAGATATCTTGAACATTACTGATTACATAATTTGCATAGTCAGTGCAAAATAAAAATGAACAACTCTTGTTCAAAAAGCAGATAAGGTACTAAAATATAAAGCTTGATTCTTTCTTCCATGGTCTCTCAGTCCCTGATGGTGTTATTTGCTTTTTAATGTCATTATAAGTAGAAAAAGTTTTTAAAAATTATTAGTCCAAATTCTACCTTTCATTTTTTAATTTTGCAATGATAGTTTTATATGCAAATATAAGAATTTTTAACTCAGTGGATAGCTTGCACAAAATTAACTGGGTTTGTTTCATTTCTTGATAAGCACACATTCAACCAATATTCTCTACCTTCAACATACCCATGCATGAGGAAGGACTGAAACGAACAGAAGCCATATATCACCTTATCTCTTCTATTCTGTGTCTTCATTTTCAACATAAGTGGTTGTAGTACAGGGAAATAAATGAGTACAAAAGAATATGACAGGGTTCCTTGATCATCTGGACTTTCTTAGAATTGCTTTTTTTCTCTATTTGAAGCAAGTTCTAATTTGAATGGAAAGTGGGCCTCTTTAAGCTGTTAATGCTCTCCTTCCTGGGTCGTAGATGTGTTCATAAGGTGAACAAACTAACCTTGTACTTGCACTGTGTCTTGCAAAACTCCCTTGCCAAAACTGTTGCTCATGGGTCATTGCAGGCCCTATATGCTAAAAAGGCAGAAATGAGCAGCAGAGATACTGTATAGGAAATACAGTGTCTCATTTCTGTTCATTTCCATGACCATTGTCCTTTTAGACTTCACTTACACAAGTTCAAATATAATCATTAAAAATTTCAAGATGGTGGGGCTGGAGCAGTGGCTTGGTGGTCACAGCATGCACAAGTACAAAGGTTCAAACCCCAGCACCCACGTACACAACTAAGTGTCAGAGCAACAGAAGCCATGTGAAAAAAACTCAATAAAAATTGATTCTCTCTCTCTCTCTCTCTCTCTCTCTCTCTCTTCTCTTTTAAAAAAAATCAAGATGGTAACAGCAGAGCATTCAATCAAGAGTAGGTTTTCCTGAGTATAGGGCCCAGTATGATTGTACAGGTAGCACAGTCACAAAACAAGCTGTCACAAAGTTTGATCAAAAAGGATGGGAAAATAGGCTCTTAGTTAACATAAACATTCAGTGGAACAAGATTCTCAGTGGGCCTGTTTCTTTAGTCCTGTGGACTCCTTATCCCTTGGGAGGGCTGTGACCAAAAGAGGATTCAAGGGGTAGTGGCCCCTGGTGCTCCACTCTAAAGGTATGAGAGATGGTGACTTTTACTCCCCAAAGCAAGACAAAAAACCACCAAAGCAGGAGGGAGGATGTATTGGGAATTGAAAACTATGTTATATGCATTTATGAATGTCAAAACGAACCCCACTATTATGTATAACTATAATGCACTAAAAAAGAAACACCAAAGCACTATCTTCCATCTTCCTCTTTATATATAAATGGTTTTTTAAAATTACCCATACTTACAAAATACTGAGCTCTGTGCTTTCTTGCCTCAATCATGTTTTTCATCATTATATTCCTTCTTCAACCTTGAGATTTACTTTTCTTAAATTGCATTGCCCACATCTGGGAGACAAACCATTCTGTTGACACAGCAAATGCATGTGATAAGGAAGATGTGCATCTGTTTTAATTCTCTAAATCCCAAGCAAGATTTGACCAAAGAAATCACTGGGCCATTCAAAAATCTACTTTTTTTCATTCAATACATTCATGCAGAACTGTTAAGAAGTCACCACTGAGGAAGAAAATGTGGTTCACCTATTTTTTTCCTTTGATGAACTGTGCAGAAATACTTGAATTCCATTATAAGCATTTTTCAATTTGATTAGCACATTGAATATTCCTAAAATGTCCCACCACCAAAAAAATACAAACAGGCACACACACATACTGACCAGAAAAAAAAATAACCCATTAACTAACTTTGAAAAGAATGAAACTTTACCCATCATTAGTTGCCACCCTCTCTGTTCATTTTCTTGGGTCCAATAGGTTGAATAAACATTGCTTCTACATTCTTTTTTGTTTTAATTATTGTACTTTAGCCAGGTACCTTGTATTCAGTCTTCAAAAATCTCAACATCTGCCTGAGTAGTACATAACTTCTGTAAAGGAAAAAAAAAAGTCTTTTTTTCCCTATACTTTGAAACCTTCAGAAATTCTCATTTTACTTTGGTGACTGAATTCTCTCAATCCCAGGCTTTGTTCTTCAAAAAAGTAGTTCTTGGTTCACAGACCTAACTCCTGTCTAGTTCACATATGTGATTTCCATTACCTTCAACAATTCTAAGGCAATCTAATCAATAAAGATAATCCCAGATTTTAAAAGGCTATGTTAATTGCCCTGATTCCTTTTATTCACTAAATCCTTCTTTATTTCACCCTTCCTTAAAAGAGAATGGTAATTTTTCTTCTGGAATCAATAAACTCTCCCAAAGCCATTGAAGCTTCCAGAAAAAGGCTGTCAGGTAAAATTTTTATTTTATCTCAAATTCTTTCTATATTCATTGATCTCACCAGCTCAAAGATACAAAAACAAGACTGGATTTAAAAAATGAAATATAGCCACCAGAGCACAAAGTAATTAGTTAGCCAACTTTAGTACAAGTGGTTGGCCTGTTTTTGATGCATAGGAGGCACTGAGTTATGATTTCTTGATTGTTTGATTGATGTTTCAAAGGCAAGTGCCTGAGGGGAAATTTGAAAAATTTCTTATCTTTGTACCCTTTCCAATTGTATGAAATACATGATTTTCTATAAATCACTCTCAAAATACATTGTGTCATTTTCATGTTTCAGAGAAAGGCAATTTGGATCAGTTCTCTAGCAATTTGTGATGAAAATTTGACTGATGACATAGCAGTTCAACAGCAAATAGCATTCACAAACATTTAGCGAGAACTCGCTACAAGCCAGCCACCTTGTACATAAAAGGACACCTGAGATTGAGTCCTTGACTTCTTGAAGCTCACAGTGAATTGGGGGAAATAGTTTAAATAAAGAACCTTCATGAAATGTGCAGAATATTAATAAAGGTATGTGCAGAGTAGCACAGGGACATACAGGTTCCACCTCAGTGGATGGGGACTAACAGAATGGTCAATAGCAGAGGTTGTAGAATCAAACTACCCACATTTGTATCCCAGATCCGTGATTGACTGCGTGACCTTTCAAGCTACTTTTTCTCTCTGTTCCTCCTCTGTAAAACAGTGAAAATCTTAGGACTTATCTCAAGGTGATTGTGAAGATTAAAGGAGAAAATAGAACAGTGTTTGGAACATGCTAATCAGTAAATATTAGCAGTTATTAATATTAGCTGGACATGGTGGTGCCCACCTGTAATGCCAGTGGCTTTGGAGGCTGAGGCAGGAGGATCATAAGTTCAAAGTGTTAGAGATATCTGGGTGCTGTAAGAAATCAAATGCATGCTCTGAAGTGGGTGGGCAAGGCACACATTACTTCTGACAGAAGGGCATGCTACAGAACCTGGCTAGCAAGGGCACCCAGGTGGGCAGTCCACCTGCTTATATCCCAAACCCAGCGCTGCCCTTGGCCCTGATTAGAGGAGCTCAGGGGTACAATCTATGCAGTTGCCTAATTTTAAAATTGAGGAAGTCAAAGGGAAGGGCAATAATTGAAATGGCTACAATTGGATCCAATTAAGGCTAAATTTATATTCTGAAAATGGATGATCAGACTTTGTATTTCTCAAAAATACCAGCCTTAGCAACTTAGTGAGGCCCTAAACAACTTAGAGAGGCCCTAAGCAACTTAGTGAGAGTCTGCCTCAAAATAAAAAATAAGGGGTGAGGATGGGCATAGTGGTTAAGCACCCCTGGGTTTAATCCCTAGTACCAAATATAATAATAAAAATTATTATTAATATTATCAGATCATACATAGAAGGGAGTCTGAGACTTTTTCCAGACACATTTGGGGAATCCCTAGCAACTCTGTGGCTGGAGAACAGATGAACAGAGTAGAAATGTGAGAATAACACTGGCTGATTTGGATTTTGGCCTTCATGGTGTGGCTCTGCTACTCACCAGTCACATGCCTGCAAAACTCATGAAAGAAGCAGGTATTTAATACATGAGAACAAGTATTACTTACTATGGATGCATGATAGACAATGGCCTGAGATTGGCATTAAAAGTCTGGCTTGGTTTAGATTGTGGAGGGCCTGTATATTGTATATATTACTCAAGTATTGCTGTAATAATGCTGTTTAACAGCCTCCAAAATTTTAATAGCTTACAACAACAAACATGCATTTTCTTTTTTTTAAGAGGGGACAGTGAGAGAGAGAGAGAGAGAGAGAATCAATGCTTATTTAGCTTTTTTTTTTCCACATAGCTTTCATTGCTCTGAGACCTCATTGTGTATGTGGTGCTGGGGTTTGAACTCACGTACTTGTGCATGCAAGGCAAGCGCTGTCACTGCCGAGCCACTGCTTCAGTCCCCAAACATGCATTTTCTTTTCTTTTTCTTTTTTAAAGAGAGAATGACAGAGAGAGAGAGAGAGAGAATCAATTTTTATTGAGTTTTTCACATGGCTTTAGTTGCTCTGACACTTAGTTGTGTACGTGGGTTGCTGGGCTGCAGCGGTGGCTCAGTGGTTTATGGTGCTTGCCTGGCATGCACAAGTACATGGGATCAAACCCCAAACATGCATTTTCTAACTTACAAGCTAGTCACCTGAAGTTTGGCTTATTTCATTTGATTTTCGCTTGACCTGCTTGGGTTCTGCTGGGCGCGGCTCCAGGTATGGGCCAATTTTGCTCCACATATCTCATTCTAGGACCTGTAGCTACCAGTTATGTGGCATAAATTTATGTGTATGAGTTTCTCATAACAATAGCTGAAGCCAGAGAGGAGGATTCAAACCATATAAGCATATTTAAACTCTGCTTACATCATGCCAACCA
>PVKS010052418.1:0-10773 GCA_004027875.1 Aplodontia rufa
CTAAAGCTGGCATTTAGAAAAAAAGCCATTGCCTTTGTTGATAAATATCCATGTAGCACTGAGCTTTGGTTATACTCTCCTTCCAGGTTTTTAAGACCAACTTGATCAAAATTGATCTTGTTCATATCTTTTGCTACAAGTCAGCTGAGATTGTCAGGGTCATTCCTGATTAACTTGTGAAAAGCCTTTTGGCTCTTTTTACCAGTTATGGCATCTGCTAGGATAGATCAGGGTCTTGCTGACCACATGTGGCTTCCCTTGGAAGCATCAGGGACACTGTCTATGAATGATCATCCTCTGCAGAATGTTCACTGGTTGGCTTTCTGTTCTCTATGGTCACCTGATTCCCCTGATTGGAAGGTCATGTTACTTAAGAGTTGTCAAGCCTATAGAGAAGTTTCTTTGTCCCCTGAGTTTTGCTGACCAAACAGGCCAAGGTTGAAAATATTGACAATTTTTCTTAACCCTTTAACTGTCTTAACTTTGGTAATCTGGTTTTGGTATTAAACATCCAGTAGGGCAGTTTCACTAGTCTTAAAGTGGAAATATTATGTTGCAGCTCTATAGCTACCTCTTTTGTTTAATTAGGATCAGTAACAGTACTTGAAATTAGTAGTATATCTTCTCTGCCCTGTAGGTGATAGCATGTCTTAATTTAGATTTTTTCTGTTAGAAGTAGTACTTCTGCAAAACACTAATAAGCAGCAGTTTTAAATATTTTCAAGAAAATACAACAAGGAACTATCAAGAGTAAATAAAGTTAATTCTACTTTGGAATCATAAGGTGAGAGGCTGAGTCTTGGTTCAAGTGAGGTAGAGCTCTTAACAAATAAAGTATTTTATTTTTGAAACTGATCTTTGCCTCTTAACAGTATTTTATAAAGTTTTCATGTATTATTTTTGGAGTCTATCTGAATATACATTAGGAAACAGTATTAATGATCAGTAAAACAGTCAAAGCAAACAAATATAAGTCAGACTTTCATATGGCAGTGTGGCCCTTCTATGTCAGATACAATATATGTAAGAGAGCATTTATTGGTTGTCTAGCCTGTATACCTATATAAACTTTCATCTTACTAACTTTTATATAGAGTTTGTACATTTATATTCTTCATTTTTGCCAATCTGACTGGCATGAGGTGAAATCTTAATGTAGTTTGATTTGCATTTCTCTGATTAATAGTGATTTAGAGCAATTTCCCATGTATTCATTGTCTTGCTCAATGTCCTTTGTTGAGAAGTTCCTATATAGCTCTTTGGCCCATTTGTTGATTGGATTGTTTGATTGTTTGTGTTTTTGAGGTTGAGATTTTTGAGGACTTTGTAAATTCTGGATATTGGTCCCCTGTCAGAAGAATCACAAGCCGTGATTCTCTCCTATTCTGTAAGAAGTCTCTTTTTAAGAGAGAGGGACACTGAGAGAGAGAGAAAGAAGCAATTTTTATTTAATCTTTCATGTGGCTTTAATTGCTCTGAGACTAGGTTGTGTACATACATGGTGCTGGGGTTTGAACTCATGTACTCACGCATGGTGGGCAAGCAATGTAAATGTCAAGCCACCGCTCCAGCCCATCTATAGGAAGTCTCTTGACAATTTTGATAATTTCCTTGGCTGTGAAAAAGTTTTTAAGCTTTATGACATCCCACTCATTGATTTTTAACTTTACTTCTTTCACTTTAGGAGTCTTGTTGAGGAAGTTATTGCCAACTCCCATATGCTGGAATATTGGTCCTAATTTTTCTTCCAGCATTTGCAAGGTATCTAGTTTAATTCCTAGTTCCTTGATCCATTTTGATTTGAGTTTTGTGAAAGGTGAAATATATGGGTCTAATTTCAATGTTCTGCAGTGGCTGTCCAGTTTATCCAGCGCCATTTGTTGAATAGGCTGTCTCTCCTTCATGTTATATTTTGTCCCCCTTTGTCAAAGATTTGATGCTTAAAGATTTGTGGGTTTGTTTCAGTGTCTTCTATTCCATTGGTCTTCATTCCTATCTTGATACCAGCACCATGCTGGTTTTGTTACTACAGCTCTATAGTATAATTTTAGATCTGATATAGCAAAACCACTGAAAGAAGGAGATAAATGAAGCAAATCAATAAAATCATCAATGAAAAGGGGGTGATCACCATGGTAATCCTACAAATTATACGATCATATTTTGAAAAACTATACTCCTCTAAATTAGATAATATGGAAGACATGGACAAATTTCTAGACACATACAACATCCCTAAATTGACACAGGTTAATATTGAATTCCTAAAGAGCCCAATAACAGGCACCAAAATCCATACAGCAATTAAAAGTCTACCAAAGAAGAAAAGCCCAGGACATGATGATTTTCCTGCTGAGTTTTACCACACTTTTGAGAAGGAGATAACACCTCTCCTTATTAAGCTATTTCAAAAAATTGAAAAGGAGGGAACTCTCCCAAACACTTTTTATAAAGCAACCTTAACTCTGATACCAAAACCCAACAAGGACAAATCGAAAAAAGAGAACTACATACCAATATCCCTGGACTAAAAAGTCCTTAATAGGGGTTGGGGATTTAGCTCAGTGGCAAGAGCGCTTGACTGAGTTTGGTCCTCAGCCCTGAAAAAAAAATCCTTAATAAAGTTCTAGCAAACTGTATTCCAAAAAATATCAAGAAGATAATTCATCATGATCAAGTGGGCTTCATTCCAGGTAGGCAGTGCTGGTTCAATATATGCAAAACAATATAATTCATCACTTAAGCAGAATTAAGGACAAAAACCATATGATCATCTCTATTGATGCAGAAAAGGCCTTTGATAAAATTCAGCATCCTTTTATGCTCAAAACTCTAGAGAAGAAAGGAATCAAAGGAACTTATCTAAACTGTGTAAATAATGGCTATATATGCCAAACCCTTGACTAGAAAAATCCTAAATGGAGAAAACCTGAAAACATTTCCAGTAAACTTGGGAACAAGACAAGGCTGTCTGCTATCACCACTTTTATTCAATATAGTTCTTGAGATCCTAGCTGGAGCAATCAGGCAGGCAAGAGAAGAAAATCAAAGGGATAATACAGGAAGAGAGGAAGTCAAATTCTCCTTTTTTGCTGATGATATGATCCTTTATTTGGAAAATCCAAAAAACTCCACCAGAAAACTGCTTGAACTTATAAGCAGATTTAGCAAAGAGGCAGGCTACAAGATCAATACCCATAAATCAATAGCTTTCCTATACACTAACAATAATAGGGCAGAAGAAGAAATCAGGAAATCTGTCCCATTCACAATATCCTCAAAAAGAATAAAATACTTGGGAATTAACAAGAGAAGTAAAAGACCTCTACAATGACAATTATCAGACATAGAAGAATGAAATCCAAGATGATCTGAGAAGATGGAAAGACGTTCCATGCTCTTGGTTAGGCAGAATTAATATAATTAAAATGGCCATTCTGCCAAAAGCTCTTTATAGTTTCAATGCAATCCTCATCAAGATACCGATGTCATTCTTTACAGATATAGAAAAAGCAATTCTCAGATTCATTTGGAACAACAAGAAACCCAGAATAGCCAAAACATTACTAAGCAAGAAAAATGAAACAGGGGGAGCCAAGCATTTGAAGAGAGGGTCCAGCTCTTCTTTCTTATAGTCTCTCAAGATTCTTCCCCTTTGAATAACCATTGCCTCCCCCACTCCCATGCCTGGGACCGGGCACTCAGAGGCTTTAGTCTAATCTAGTTCATTGTCCTGGGCCCATTAACATTTTTATCAGAAGAGATGAGTATGTCAGGGGACTTTTTAGCACAGGTATGGGTGGGGTGGGGAGTGCACTTTGTCTTAGGGAAAATGTCTGTCAGCCAATCTCCTCCCCACCAACCCCCATCATTCTGCCTACACTGACTGCCTAACTTTGCCCTTCTCACTGCTAGGAAGTCTGTCACCACATCCATGTCTATTTGAATTTTGCTAATTTGATAAGGACAATTTCATCAGTGTTGCTAATACGCCTTATCCTGAGTTTAATGATGTTTGTGTTTGTTCTAGGAAATGTAAATTCACTGCTGCTGAGCGGGACTGGTCCTGGGAAGGGACTAAGTGCTGGCTTGGGGACATGGATATTAACCTCAGAACAAACCTCCACATTCCCTGCTGGATAACACTCAAGCACTGTTGATTCCAGTGAATAAAAAACATCAAAAGAAAAAAACAAACAGTTATGAGAGAAAATGAGGATAGCTCCATAAATCTGGGAAAGAGAAGTTCTTGTCAATGAAAAGTGTAAAAATCAGAATGTGGGTGTAAATTCAGGCACGGGTGTTCAAAACGGGGTCAGACCTAAGAGCAGCTGAGCAAAAACCTTTTTATTGGGATTGGCTCCCGGGCCAGATTCACCTGCACCACCATAGTGAGGGCAGGCAGGGGAAGTGGCATAGAGCCCTGGTTAGGCAGTGAAATTGTAGTCTGGGGTGGGCAGAGGAAGTTTGGTGCCTTGTCCTTTGGGGATTGGGTAGGGACTCCGTCAATCACCAGGTGATTGTGAGACATCATTGAGGCTTGTCTGCCATCATCTGATTGGTTGCTCCTTTGGCTGGTGTGGTGCTGCTGATGACCTGTTTTGCATAGGTATCAAACAATGATGTCGATGCATTTCTCAAAGCCTGATTTGCATGAATGTTAGTTATGCTCATACCCAAAATCAATATAACCCCTGGCGTAACCTCCCTTAGAAGGTGTCTTGCTTCCAGGTACCCGTCCACCTTGTGGAATCTCTGCTCTCCTTCCTTAACTAAATCCTACTCTTTTTACTCCTCTTTCCGTGGTTGTCCATTGATTTTATTCTTCAAATTTATGAGAAGATTGGCACTGAATTCCCGGTGTGAATTTCCACACCAAGAGCTGCAACGTAGCTGGAAGAAACCTAACTCTTAGCTGAGGAGCTACTAACACTATTTCAGCTGCAGAAACCTGCAGCCAGCCCAAATTTCAAGTTTTAACTGGGAATAGCTGCAAATACTAGAAGCAGGCTAGTGGTGGCTGGGATCTATAGTTGGCCCAGACTCCATTTGCCAGCGAGAGCAGAGAATCTGACCTCATCTCAAAAACCCTACATCATTACTGTTGAGCCACAGCTCTCCTCTCTCTTTATCTCCTTCATTTCACCTCTTTCCTTATACCTAGGAGGTCCATTCCTGCTCAGCAAAGTCCTGCAGGTCAGATTGTTACCAAAAACTGTCCTTGTCCCTGAAAGGAAAAGCAGCTGAAAAGTGATGCTGGTAATGTGGAAGTCGGGTTCGTGTCCTCTTGGAGTCAAAGAATGAAACCAAGGGACACTAAGGCAACTGTAGTGGACAAGTTTTATCATAGAAAGTAAAGCACAGAAAAGAGCAGACTTCCCCCAGAGTGGGGGAAGGGGACAGAGCTGAGGAGGCAGTGAGGTTTGCCCCTTTTATATGATGTCCTCTCCTGGATTGGTCACTGCTTTCCTGCTCCTGTACCTAGGACACAGGTGTGGGGAATTCTGGTCCAG
The DNA here is from genome assembly GCA_004027875.1 of Aplodontia rufa. NCBI lineage: Eukaryota > Metazoa > Chordata > Mammalia > Rodentia > Aplodontiidae > Aplodontia > Aplodontia rufa. Next base: position 5,514 of record PVKS010052418.1, read on the forward strand.
TATTTGATTTGTGCCTTAGATGCCAATAGAAAGAATGTGGTTCCTTCCTTAACAGCAGGGAGTGTCTGCATCTGGGCCTATCTTGTCAGACCCTTATTAGCATTGGAGGATGTCTTTGCCTTCTCAGGAAAGATGATCTCCTTATCAACCCACATTGCTCTGCCTACACTGAACTGCCTAACTTTTTCTGCCTCAGAAGGAGGGTATGGAGCATAGTAAAAAGGATTGAGACCTCAATAGATCAAGGAGATTTGTTGCAATAGTTGCAGGGACACACTTTCCAAGCAAAAAATGACCACTTGACTTTCAGATAGGTGATCTTTTATAGACTGCATGGGGGGGGGCAGTTGCAGCAGGAGTCGTTCTGGTTAAACTGGGTTTTTCAGTAGGATGGGGATCCTCTGATAAGGGCCCAAGGCTAGATTCCAATGAGGGTCCGAGTCAGCAGATTTCCAAACAGTAAGGGGTTTCTGTCTGGCTGAGTGGCTTCTGGTAATTTTCCATATCCATCAGTCCCCAATGCCAATCCAATAAAAAGGACACAGTTTTGAGAAAAAGGAAAGAGAAGGGTTTTTTTTTGTTTTTGTTTTTTGCTAGTGTCACCAGTGAAAAGATGTCTCCTGAGAAAGGTCTGAGTGAGACAGAGTAGTCAGAAAGTTCAAGTCAGTCAAGGGAAAATGGATTTTATTGAGAGGTAGCAGTATGGCTGCTCCCAAGGACTGGAGAGAACAGCAGATAGGTGGTCTGGAGTGGGGGAATTTATTAGTGGCTGGCTCTCTCCCGAGAGAGCACGGCTTGGGCGGTTGCCTGTGGGCTAGGTGTACTGAGGTAGGGCTTACTGGGGCTGTGCCAGAACATTGGCTACAGGCCGGCTCAGGTGTGTTGAAGTAGGGTGTGTCTCTAAAAGATTGTGCTTTGTGAAAGAGGAATTTGCATCTAAATGTGGCCATTATTATTGACAGTTATCTAACCAGGGCACCTCAGCTCAAGACCAGAGGGGTCCTTAGCATGTGTGACAGAAAAGAATTTCAGCACTAACCAGCAGAGGCATAGATAGAGGTTTATTTAGTAAAGGTAGGGAGAATGTGGGCTGGCTCAAGAGAGAAGCAGCAGTCACTTGGGCTGGCGGTGGGGGGGGGGGTTTCCAATATTTATAGAAGGGCTGCATCAGAGGCCAGGCTGGCGGAGGGTCCAGGATGGAGTTGCACAACTTCACACCAGTTCTCCCGCACCTGTGTATTTCCTCAGTTTACAAGGGTGCAGACCATAGGCGTGTTACTCGAGTCTTACAACTCTGCCTTCTGTGTCTCAATGACTCAAGGGTGTTTCTCCAAGAATTCAGTATTTCTGCCTTTATCCTAAATCCCTATCTCACTAGCAAGAGAAACACAGGGTACTCCTGTCCCACAGGCTGTGATTCTGCCCATGAGAGGGAGTAGAGGGCTTTTAAAGATTATGTTCCACCTGTTCTCAGTCCAGAGTTGTCATTCACTTGTTAATTTGGTAGACAATCATTTCTGGGGTCTTCTAGTACCCTCTCCAAAGTCTGGTGCCAGCCTATTGTTCCTTGATACTCCCTGACACGTCCCTATCACTTCCCTCTTCATTTAAATGACTCTAATGTGAGCTTTTTAAGTGAAGTTCCACTAGGTTATAAATAGCCAATGATGATCCACACTCCTCTGGTTTACAGGAGAAATCATTTAATGAACCCTTGGATTAATTTTTGTAGCTTTGTTAATGTGAATGAGAAATGCATATTGATTTTTCACAGCTTAAAAATGTATGTATTCATCTTGTGCAAGAAAGCCTGTTTAAGAATTATTAATGATGTGATAATTGCTTTAAGATCTGTGTCCTAATTAGAGCAGTAAATTATTTATTACATCTTTATTTTAATTAGACATACAGAAAGACAATAATTTTTACAAGAAACGGTGCATAAAATAAAATTACCTCATTTAGAAATGCTTCAAAGAGCCAGTGTGGTGCTGCTCAGACAGAGGATCAGCACTCCGGTCAAAACTGAGATGCCTGCCCTGGCTAAAAGGAGAGCAGAGAAGCCTGTCCACACACTCCGTGAAGTACAGCTCCCCATGCCCCTTAGTTTCTGCGGCCACCTTTTGAAAATCCATCCTGCCTTGTGAACCATGTGAACCTGTTCAAATGCTTGGAAGATTACAATGTCATAGAATAAATCAAGCATTGTCTTTGACATGAGAACATGCCTCCAGGTTGCATCAGGAAGCAGCTCACTCAGAGTAGGCTGAGGCCAGTGGCTTCCTTTCCAAGGAATCTGCTGTGTATGTAGGATATAGCTGGAAGGTAGAAGGCAGTACCAGGGTCTAGGGGAGCTGCTATCTCCCAAGGCCTCAGAGGCTGGAGTAGAGGAACACAGGCAGATCCCAGGGGGGAAAGTTTAGCAGAGACAGTTCCAAGGAGCAGTGATCCAGGGCAAGGACACAGCCTGCTTCTGACACAATCTGGTGGGCTCAAGGGGACCAGCAGACAAACACAGCGGAGCCCTATCTGCAGGTTCACTTCCCAGTTCCAGTCACCTGTGGTCAAGCACATTAAATGTAGAATTCCAGAACAAATCATTCCTGTTTTAAGGTGATTGCTACTCTTGTTCCCTCTGCTCTCTCCTGTTGGGATATGAATCATCCTGTCTCCAGTGTATCCATCCTGTATACACTGCCTCTCCATTAGCAACTTTACAGCTATCTTGGTTACCAGACATCATGATATCACAGTACTTATGACCTTGTGGTCTGATGTTCCCTAATAATGGCCCTAAATCACAAGAGCAGCAATGCTGGCAATTTCAGGTGTGCTAAAGAGAAGCGGCGAAGTGCTTAAGTTAGGTGGAAAGTGAAAAAAATTGAATGCTGAGATTGCCAAGCCCCATAGTATAAAAGAATCTGCTTGGGAAATCGTGAAGGAAAACTTCTTGCAAATTTTGCTGTCATGCTTCAAATTGCAAACTCAGAGTCACAGTGCATGATAAGCATTTTGTAAAGATGGAAAGGCCATAAGTCAGAGGGTTCACTACCATTTGTGGCTTCAGGTGGCCCTGGGGATGTTGTCATGTGACCTCTGGTGCAGCTCCCACAGCCTGCTCTGCTGGTCTCCCTCTGGCCAGGGCCAGCCCCAGCAGATTGCACCCTCCTTGAGCACTAAGGCCAATGGGGACTGCAGGGTGAACATGGGGTGAGGCTCTGACAGCTGAAGGCTTTTCCCTGGAGGGGTGTGCATGCCACACTCTGCTGGTCAACTTAACAAATCTCCTGGCAGCTCCAAGGACATTTCAGCACTCTAGTGCCACCACTCCAGAGACCACCTAGAAAGCATAATTAATAGTGCAACCTGTTAGTGCATGCAGATCTGGCATACTAGTCTAATTGAGAAGGTTTTAACAGGCTCACCCCTACCAACCCTGCATGTCCTAGTCAAAGTAAATTAAACCCATTAATCTCCTGGGGAAAGTGATGGATGGCACAGGATGCAGGCAGCACTGAGAAGAGACAAACAGCCCTCATTACGTTTAATTTTGTTCCCCAGTACAGTGTGATGCATTCAAACTGTAACTCACACTAAAACATTTAACTATTCAAGAGCTGCACACATTGTAATTAGCTCTGATCCTATGTCTTTAGTTAGGCTGCGACAGATGCAGCTCAGGGGCCCTGGCAGTCTTGGCTAAGGACTTAAGTGAGATCTACCCCTCTATGGGCAGGGCAGGGCTTGCCTTGGGGCATGGTGACTCAAGGGGCAGGGCCAGTCCACTCCATTCAGCAATTCCCTGTGGAGCATGGGTGCCCTGGGCAGAGCTCTGGGTGCAGCAGGCCCATCAGTCACTCAGCAGGGAGAGCGCCTGGGCTCAGGGTCTCCTAGCTCAGCAGAGCTCTCCCCCAGTGTGCTGCTTCCCACCCAGGCTCCAGCCACTTGGCCTGTGCAACCTCTCAGCTGCTGCCTCGTGCACCTCACACAGCCTCTTCCTTCTGCCCCCATCCTTCAGTCTCTGATGAAGAGAGACTACCCTGATGCCTTGTCTAGAGAGGTTCCCCAGACCCCAGAAAGCCCCTTCACCAGGACCCTTTGCAGGACCTGGACAGACCCATGCTCCTTGCTCCCTCGCTATGCGCACAGGCAATCACAGGCCCAAAGGAGGCAGGTACCAAGTGTGCATGCCTGGCATGCAGGGTTCTCATCTGGGCCTGTGACTGTTGGGGATTGGGTCAAGCATTCTCATCCCATGTGTTTTGGGAACTGTCACATCCTCATGGAGAGATGGAGGCTGGTCTCCAACCCTTGTCTGGAAGATGGTCTTGTTTGTGACCAGTAGTGGTGACTGGGGAGCCACGGTAACCTCAGGGCTAGGTCATAAAAGCTTTCTTGCCTTTGGCGTGCCAATTAACCCATGCAAGATGCCCCAAACCAGGTGAGGTGAGCCGCCACAACCCTCTGCTTCAACCCTCTGTCAGGATTGATGAGCTAATAAAGTGCAGCCTACTGCTTCTGGTCAGCTTGGAATGGAAGGAAGAATGTGATCAAACAGGAGCTGTGTTTAGAGATCCACGTGTCTAAGTAGAAATTAAATATCAGAAAAATTCCACTATCAAGTGTCCCCAACAATACAGACCAGTTACACTGTGGATCAAGGGATGTCTCTTCCACAGCAACATGGGACATTCTTCTACCAAAACAATAACAGACCCCTGTGGTGAGCGTAGTGGTCAGTTTCCTGCTACTGTGATGAATACCAAAGAGGAAAGGTTTCTTTGGCTCTCAGTTACAGAAGTGCACACTCAGCTGGCCCAGGGGCAGCACATCATGGTGGGAGCACGGGGCCAAGCAAGCATGGCTCCTCAGGAGCAGATAGAGGAAAAGACTGGGGTCCCACTGTCACCTTGAGGGTGCTCCTGAAACCCCCACTGGCCCTATCTCTGAAAGACTCCACCATCTCCCATGAACACCACGGCTGGGGACCAAGATTTAACACTGAGCCTTTGGGGGACATCCTGGATCCCAGCTACTGCTACACCTGCACTGCTTTCCAAAGTAGTTCGTGATGTGAATCCCAGCCAGGTGCAGATGCACTGCACTTCGCAAACGGCCCTACCTAGGTAAGAGCTGGCGCTCACGTTTGCCACTTGTGCCCTAGTGGAGACCCTGGAGCATCCCAGAAGAGTACTGCAGAGTCTGTCTCCTCTCCCTCCTGCAGAGACCAGAGCTGGGCTACAGGGCAGTGCTACGAGCT
>PVKS010052419.1:0-10772 GCA_004027875.1 Aplodontia rufa
CCATGTTCCTGCCCCTCCCCCACCCAACCCCCACATTCCCAACTTCACCAGTCTCCCAGCCCAGAGACCAAGTCCCTGCAGGGTGACCCAACATGTCTTCCAGGGATCTCTCACAATTGATTTCCACCCCTTTGCATCCCTCTTCCCTGGGCCTGCCTGCTGGGCACCTCATGCCTGCCCTCCTGCACCACCCTGCTGCGGCTGGCTCCCCAGCTGCAAAATGGAGGCTGCTTGAGATTCTGATCTGCTCACATCATCCCATCCACGTCAGGCTTCAAGGGCTGTATCCTGCCCTGGACCCTGGGTCCTGCCCAGGCTTGCCTGTCCACCTGGCCCACAGGCCCACTTCTGCTGCCTTCAAACCTGGAGTCCTCGCCCAGGTGAATAGCCCCGTGAGGAGGCAGGCTGGTTCAGAGGCCTGTGACCAGCCTTTTTGATAGAGTAGGAATGAGGTTAAGCATTCTTGCAAAATTCGGGTTTAGTTGGGGGTGGGGTGGCGCATGCGGTGCCTGGTATCTGGTATGGGGGGGTGGGGAATCTGTGTTTATGTCTGTGTTTCCATGTCCTTGTGTCTGTGCTGGTCTGCCTCTGTCTCTGTGTGTCCTGTGCTTGTGTATTTCTCACACCATGCAGTGTATTTCTGTGTGTCTGCCACCCCATGTGGAGGCATGTTCACACGTGTGTGCACATGTCCTGGGTCCTGATGGCCTGCCTTCCATTTGTGCACCTGAGTGTCTGTCAGGCAGCTGCCTGCAGGTGAGGTGTCTGGGGATCTTTTCATCTCTTCTTCCTCCTCTCCAGGCCCATCCTATGTCCAGCCCTCCCTCTGAGTGTCAGGAAGGGGGCCTCCTCCAGCTGCATGGGGTGCAGGCCTCCCGAGGTGTGGGGAGCGGGTGTCCCCAGGAGTGGGGTGCAGGCCCCCTCAGGTGTGGGGTACAGGCCTCTTCTGGTGTGAGGTGCAGGCCTCCTCCGGCCTATCTGCAGCCCCAGGAGGGAGCCATGGACAGGGCCAGGGCAGAGCTGCTCCCTTCCCCATGGGGACCCCAGGGCAGGGCAGAGCCTGTGTTTGGGGGACTTACAGGGTCAGCAGGAGAAGCCGGCCTGGCTGTGTGTTCCAGACAACACGAAGGCTGTTCTTGGGCAGCATTCTGAGCAGGGAGGTGCTCTTGACCACAAGAGTGCAGAGCCAGAGCCGCCTGCAGTGAGGAGCACGTTTTTTCCTCCACTTAAGTCTCCTCCCATGGTCACTGTGTCTCCACAGTTCCCATGGAACTCACATCTCTTTGATACTATTAGTTTTATTTTTTTTCCTTTATATACACAAGGTGTGATCACCATAGAAAATACAAATACGCATTCAGAAAAACAAGACCCAAATCTCCCTCAGTGAGCGCTGTGCTGTGTTTTCTCCACCTTGGCCACGCAGAGCAGTCCTCCTCTGGGAGCAGGACTTCGTCTGCAGTCCCTCATCCACCAGTCACAGGATCTGTGCTCTCTGGAAGGGGCAGGTGCCAATCAACTGTCCCCAGAGACAGAGAAGTCCCCATGGTGCAGGTGCAGACCAAGGGCCAGAGGGTCCAGGAGCACAGGTCGGGAGAGTAGGGAGCAGCTGAGACCAGTGGACAAGGGGGTGCAGGCAGGGCAGAGGCAAAGGGCAGGGAGTAGTCAGGACTGAGGGCCACTGGAGCAAATGTCCTGGGGAGCAGCAGGATGAGGGGTGCATCAGGGGCTCCCAGAGCCACAGGCTCTGTCCAGCTCTTTGGTGGGTTTCGGTGGAGGCTGTGGGTTTGTGCGGGGAGAGAGGCGCAGATGAAGGGGCCCTGTCCAGTCCAGACGAGCCAGACAGAGACTGGACATGGAAAAGGCAGGAGCCCAGACCTCTTAGCTGCAACTGGCAAGGCCCATTAAGGAGCGCTTGGGAGCCCAGAAATGACCCAGTTCTTTGAGAGACTGAAATCCTGTCTGCACTGAGCTAGCCCAAACTCACCTCCAGCTCTGACCCTGGGGTTGCTGACACTGTCTGCCGGCCTCACCCGCCCTGCCCCAACCTTCACAACTGAGAAACACAGGAGGAAGCAGGGAAGAAGCCATCCTTGCCCCAGCACCTGCTCCCTCCAGGTGCAGGCTCCTGAAGCCCCGAGCAGGAGGAGGCTGTCTGCGTCCCTGCACTCTAGCTTCTGTAGGACTCTGTGGTTCCCCCAACTTCTGGTTCGTGCTCCTGGGCTCGTCTCCAGTTAGTTTCTATGGCCCTCTGAGGTGCACTCATCCACATTCGCCACCATGCCCCTGCAGAGCAGCCCCTTGGGTCCCATCTGCTGCCCCAGCCCTTTCTGCACAAGTCCTGTGTCTGTGCCTGCAGCTCTGGGGTGAAGCTTGACCTAGTAGGTGATCAGTAAATACCCTCACACAGCCTGGAGGAGCTGCGGCCTCTGTGGGCAGCAAATCTGCACCACCTCACCTGTGGATGGTGGTTCCCTCAGCCACTAAGCAGCCCACATACCTGCTGAGGGGCAGCAGGTCCACAGGAAGACTTGTCTTAACAGACCTGGATATGGTGAATAAAAGGGGGCATCCACCAAATGGAAGGTTGCACCCTCCCCCGAAGTGACCACAGCTCTCCTCCACAGTCCCACAAACAGCCTGCTGTCATTCTCGGAAGATGCACACGTGTGCTCTGCATCCCTGGGAGTTGGGCAAGGGCAGTGTGGCCACGTCCAGGCTTCCCAAGGCCTGCGCAGGGTGGTGGAGGTGCACTTTCTGCCCCCCTGCCGCGAGGAAATGCCTCGGGCTCCCATGGGCCCCAGGGCCTCACCCCACCCAGCAGGTTGGAACCTTCTGTTCCTCCCGGGCTCCCACAGTGACCAAGCTAAGGTGCAGCAACACTAGAGGACACGTGGCCTCTGCCTCACACTGTGTGCCCACCCGACACAGAGCAGGGGCCAGGTCAGCCTCCCTTGCCCCTGCTGCCTTCCACCCCCAGCAGGAGGCCCTTACTTCCCACACCCAGCTATGCTCCAGGCCAGGTGGCCCTCCACAGCATGACACCTGCTCACGCAGGGAGGGCCCCAGGTGCTCACAGCCAGCACCACACAGCACACAGCACACATGACGTACAGCACATACCATGCAATATAAGGCACACAACACACAAAACATACCATGTAATATAAAACACACAACATGCACAGCACACACAACACACAAAGCATACCATACAATACACAGCACAGCACACAACATAAGTTTCATACCACACAACCTACATCATGTGTTGCTTAGCAGAGAAAACACAACACACATACCACAGCACACAAAGCATCCTACACGCCATACGACATACGACACACAACACATGCACCATGCAATGCATACCACACGCTGCACACACAATGCACTGCACAACATACGCAGCACACGACACAGGACACACACCACACACCAGGCAGCACGATGCACCACCCACGGTGCACGCACAACACAGAATCTGGGCCTCTTGAAGCTCATCAGTGTTGGAGCTTTCCGACCACAGTCGATTCCAGCCATCCACAGCCGCATGCTTGCCACCCTCAGGCCCACCACTCACCCAGCTCTCGGCCGACTGCCACCCAGAGCAGCCCTGGCATCCATTCAGAGTCCAAGTCCACACCCTGCCCAGCATTGTGCCCTTGCCTGCTGTCCATGCCCGCCCCAGGTGGGACAGCATCTTGGCTGTTTCTGTGGCATGACCTGGGTGCAGAGCAGCCAGGCATGGGCCACCTGAAGACCCCTGTGGTGGCGATGATGTCCTTGCGAGCAGTGCCTGATGAGCTGGCCTTCCAGCCTTACAGATGCACCTGCAGTGTCTGTGGCTCCACAGGGTGTGTCTGTGAGCTCTGAAAAACATGCTGCAAAAGGCAGTGCTCATGGTTCTAAGGTGGCTCATCAACTGCAGTGCTTGGTCTAGAACATTCCGTGTCAGTGCACCTGACTTGAAACCCTGGGGTGGAAACGGAACTCCCTGCCTGGTGATCTTACCATCAGTGTGACTCAGCTTGCTGGAGATAGTGTGCTGCCTTGCAAAGGGGAGGCCAGTGGAGAAACAAGTGGAACCCTGGCCACAAGAGCCTCCGCCCAAGGGGAGAGGAGAGCAGTGAGCGCTCGGCAGACCTGCCCCCTGGTGATCCTGGAACTGTTGCCAGAGCGCAGTGGGAATGGTGGACGGGACCCGAGCCATGCGTCCAGGAGATGTGGGACAGCATCCAATAGTACAGCACATGTACAGGAGCCACAGAGGCACAGGGACCGGGCAGGACAGCATCCCACAGCATAGCACATGCACAAGGGCACAGGGGCCCACGGAGGCACAGGGACCAGGCAGGGCGTCTCAGCACTGGCCTGGAGGTTTTCAAGAGCAATGACAGACACCAGCACACAGTGAAGCGCTGCAAGGACGTCCCCAGGACAAATCCAAGGGTGAACTGAACCAGCAAACAGAAAGAGGCTGGGGCAACCAAACTGCGGGGAAACAGGGAGGAACCGAGGAACAGGACAGAGCACAGCGGAGCTCTGCTGAGAGGCATGGCCCCTCACAGGTCAGGCCGGTCCCCTCTTGCACTGGAGGCAGGCAGGGGTGGCTTGGGATCATGCCCCCATGCAGTTGCCTTCCAGAATCTGAGGACAGCAAGAAGTAACCCAGGGGCTCACTGCTGGCCTGTCTTCTCTCCAGGCAGAATCAGCGGCTTCCGGAAGCAGGAGGAGGAGGCCATCAGACTGGAAGTCAGGAGGAAGAGAAGGGCTTTAGGAGGAGACGCGGGGTCCAATCTCTCCCAGTTTCACTGCTGTTGACGGCTGTCTAAACAAAACCTGGCAGCTCTAGGCAAGTCACTAGCATCCACACAGGCAGAATGGAGGGCAGGGCAGGGACAGCCCTGTCGCCGGGCTCTACCCTGCATGCATTCAAGGATGGACCATTGCCGGCACTGATGTTTCTGCTGAGACCCAGCTCAGCCCTCAAAACACGTCAAAAAATGTCCAAGTATCAAGGCGTGGGGATGGAAAGTGAGAGGGTAAAAACTGGCAACTGAGCAAGAGGAGGCATAAAGAGAGCCCTGGAGAAGCTGGCGCTCCTGTGGAGCAATGGGAACACACCCAGGAACGGCAGACACAGTTGGCCAGGGGTCACACCTGAGTGGTGTGACCACACCAGACAAGAAATAGGCTGCCCAGTTGGATTTTAAAAAAGCAGGGACCAACTATATTATATCCCCAAGTAGTCTACTTTAAATTTAAAGACAGATATAAACTTAAAGTATAAGGACAAGACAGGTGTGGTGGCCACACCTGTAATCCCATCTCCTCAGGAGGCTGAGGCAGTTCAAGACCAGCCTCAGCAGCTTAGAGAGACCCTGCCTCCCACACAAATGCATGCAATCTGGAGTGTAGCTGCATGGCAGAGCACTGACCTAGCCTGTGCTGGGCCCTGGGCTCAGCCTCCAGCCCTGCCAAAGGGAAAACAACCCAAGCACAAGGATGAAGGAGCCTCGCCACTCAAGACCCGCCAGAGGCACTCCACAGCAGCAGCCCCGTGAGCACCAGGAAACAGACTTCGGAGGACAAACGGTGCCTGCATAGCCTTGGCCAGGGCTCTTCCAGGTCCTGAAGCAGAGCTGGCTGGCTGGAAACAGAAGAGAAGATGTGGACACCCTTCCCTCTGGATGTCAGGACATGAGGACGTCCTGGAGCAGTGGCCAGGGCCAGCAGCACCACCCCACCAGAACATGCCGCCCAGTGCAGCTCCAGGCTCACACCTTTCAAGGGCGCGTTCACCATGAGGCCCATGCTCGGGCCCATGAAGTACGTAAGTCACTGCAAAACCAGCTTTAAGGGCATCACAGAACTAAGCAAGCATTCAGACAGATACTTGGAAAGTTCAAACAACACATCTCTCAATGATCCAGAGTCAAAGAGAAATGGCAGGGAGAAATTAGAAAATATCTTGGATTAGTTGAAAATAAAATATAACATATCAGAATTTGTGGGGAAGAGTTGTGCTTCATGGGAAATTCACAGCCGTACATGTCAGTTAGAGAAGAAAGATCACAGAGATGCGGCTGTGCTGCCTGCCTCAGAAACTAGGAGAAAAGAGCAAATGAGGCACGACCCGAGTAGAGAAAGGAAAAACCGAAACCAGACAGAGATTAATGGAACAGAGAGCAGGCAGCAACCGACAAAACCGTTCAAACTAAGAGATCACTGGTTGTGGTTTTTGTTTTGCTCTGGTCTTTTAGAAACTCTATTTAGACTGAGGAAGAAAAGAAGCAATGACATAAGTCACCAGCATCAAGAATGAAGAGTGACATCACTGCAGGTGCCAAAAAGACAAAAAGCAATACAATGGAGAAATTGACTAGATGAAGTGTCCAAATTCCTTGAAAGACACACATCGTCCACACTGACACAGGAGGAAACAGGACACCGAACATCTCGGCCTCTGCCAAAGGTAGTGACCTCAGCACTAAAGACCTTGCCAAGGAGACCACAGCCCAGCTATCCTCCCTGTGAATCGCATAACACAGTTGTTGAAAGAATAAGCAGAGATCCTTCAGAACAAAGAGGGGGAGGAAACACTTCCCCGTTCATTTCAGAAGTCTGTCCTACAAAAGACCCTGCAAGAGAAGAGAGCTACGGGCCTGTATCCTCTCACACGCGTGAAAGGGCCCTGCAATGGAGGAGAGCTATGGGCCCTTATCCTCACACACACATGCAAGGACCCTGCAAGGGAGGAGAGCTATGGGCCCATATCCTCACACATGCATGCAAGGACCCTGCAAGGGAGGAGAGCTATGTGCCCTTATCCTCACACACATGTGCAAGGACCCTGCAAGGGAGGAGAGCTATGGGCCCTTATCCTCACACACACATGCAAGGACCCTGCAAGAGAGGAGAGCTATGTGCCCTTATCCTCACAAATGCATGCAAGGACCCTGCAAGGGAGGAGAGCTATGGGCCCTTATCCTCACACATGCATGCAAGGACCCTACAAGGAAAGAGAGCTATGGGCCCGTATCCTCACATAAGCGTGCAAGGACCCCTAACAAAATGCCAGCAAATAAAGCCCAGTAATCTATGAAAAGAATAATAAGCCAAGGTTAAGTAGGTTTTGTTGTAGGAATGCAAGGTTGGTTTAACATTTTTTTTTAAAAAAGTGTAATTTATTGTATTCATAGAACAATGGAAAAAATCATAGGATTGTCTCCCTAAAAAACAAAAAGAGAGTATGACAAAATTAAACATTTATGTTTTTAGCAACTTTAGAAATTTCAGCAAGCTACCAATAGGAGGGACCATCCTGAATCTGATAAAGGGCACTGACAGAAAGTTTATGGCCAATGTCACACTATGTATTGAAAAACTGAAGACTCCCTAAGATGGGAAGCAAGCCAGGGGAGGCTACTCTCACCCACCCATCAGCCAGGACAGTGCACTTAGGCAAGGAGAAATAGCATACAGGTCAGAAAGGAAAAAATAAGTGTCTACTCACACATGCCGTGACTGAAAGTAGAAAACGCTGAGGAATGTACACATAAGATATTAATTAACTAGTAGGTTAGTAAGACTGCAGGACATGAGGGCAATGCACTAGCGTGAATAGGTGAAAACCGAACCTAAGACAACACTAGGAAGTGGCAGCCAGAGCAAGTAAGCAAGGGAAACAAGTGAAAAGCATCCACATTGGAAAGGAGGAAGTTAAATTACCCCTGTTTTCAGAAAGCATGATCTCATATACATACAGAAAACCCTAAAGATTTTGCCAAAAAATTTTTGTAACTAATAAGCAAGTCTGGTAAAATTGTATGGTATAAAATCAACATTTAAAACCCAGCAGCAGCTGTGCACAGTGGCTCATACCTATAGTCCCAGCTACATGAGAGGCAAGAGGACACTTGAGCTCAGGACTTGGAGACCAGCCTGGGTAACACAGGGAGACCCCATCTCAAAAACAGCAGCATTTCCACACCCTGACAACAAACTACCTGAAGAAAGAAACCAGAAAACAGTCATATCTACAACAGCTACCAAAAAAGTGAGATGTTTAGGAACAAATTTTAGCAAAGAGGTAAAAGATCTGGGTATTAAAAACTTCAAAACATTGATAGACAAAATTGAAGAAGTATACGAAAGATATCCTGTGTTCATGGATTGTAAAGTTTAGTATTGTAAAAACTCCATAATGCACAAAGTGGTGTACAGATCCATTGCAACCCTATGAAACCTCCAACAGCATTGTTCAAAGGAATAGAAAAATACTAAACCTTATATGGAACCACAGAAGACTCCAAATAGGTAAAGCATTCTTGAGCACGAAGAATAAAGCTGGCGGCATCACACCTCTGTTTTCAAGATACACGGCAAAGCTATAGTAATCAAAGTGGCACAGGACAGGCATGAAGGTGCTCAGAAGTAAATTCACGTGTCAGTGGTCACTTGGTTTCTCACATAGTCACTAAGATCACCCAGCAGGAAAAGGAATCTCATAAGTAAGTGGAGCTTAACAGTCAGACTTTTCCCTCACTCCGTATCCACAGCCAAATGGTGTTGGACAGCTGGATCCTTCCCTCACACAGTGGCCTCAAACCAAGTGGAGTTGGACAGCCGGATCCTTCCCTCACTCCGTATCCACAGCCAAGAGGAGTTGGATGGCCAGATCCTTCACTCACACGATATCCACAGCCAAGCGGAGTTGGAGGACCAGATCCTTCCTTCACTCCATATCCACAGCCAAGTGGAGTTGGACAGCTGGATCCTTCCCTCACTCCATATCTACAGCCAAGTGGAGTTGGAGGACCAGATCCTTCCCTCACTCCATATCCACAGTCAAGTGGAGTTGGATGGCCGGATCCTTCCCTCACTCCATATCTACAGCTAAGTGGAGTTGGAGGACCGGATCCTTCCTTCACTCCATATCCACAGCCAAGTGGAGTTGGACAGCTGGATCCTTCCCTCACTCCATATCCACAGTCAAGTGGAGTTGGATGGCCGGATCCTTCCCTCACTCCATATCTACAGCTAAGTGGAGTTGGAGGACCGGATCCTTCCTTCACTCCATATCCACAGCCAAGTGGAGTTGGACAGCTGGATCCTTCCCTCACTCCATATCCACAGCCAAGTGGAGTTGGACAGCTGGATCCTTCCCTCACTCCATATCCACAGCCAAGTGGAGTTGGACAGCTGGATCCTTCCCTCACTCCGTATCTACAGCCAAGTGGAGTTGGAGGACCAGATCCTTCCCTCACTCCGTATCCACAAGCCAATCTGAAGTGGATCCAATACTTAACAGCTAGACCTTACACAGTAAAAGTACTAGAAGAAAATACACAGGAGGGACTCCATGACATTGGTGTGAGTGACAGTTTTCACACTTGACCCCAAAGCATGGGCACAGAAACAGGTACAGGAGCTTCTATCAAACTAAAAGGAACACAAGGGAAACAGTGGACAGGGTGAAGAGAGAGCCAATGGAAGGAGAGAGAACACTTGCAGACCACACATCTGATAAAGGTGAAGTGCTAAAATGTAAGGAAATCAAATGACGCAGTAGTAAGAAAACAAATAACTCACCCAACTGAAGAACAAAGGATTAGAATGGACACTTCTCAAAAGAGGCCACCAGGTCATTAGTGCCCCGTGTCACTGATCATCAGAGAAAGGTAATGAGACATTGCCTCACCTATTGAAATGGTTATTATCCAAAAGACCAGAGATGCGTGTTGGCCAAGATTGTGGAGAAAAGCGAGCCCAGGACACCATGGTGAGAGTGGAGATGGGCACACTCATTATGGAAAATGGTGCGGTGGGGGGGGGGTCCCAAAAATTAAAAGTAGAACCATCCTGTGATCCTGATGCCTGCTTCTGATTGTTAACTGGAGAAAACGAGATCACTGTATCAAGGGTCATTTGCACCCCCATTTTCATTGTGGCACTACTCACAATGGCCAAGGCACGTAGATCCCTCCATCATGTGTCCATGATGGAAGAGTGGAGGCACATTAGGAGGCCTCCCAGCCTCACAGGGCTGATGTCCTGTGTTTGTGACACCTCTGGTGGAGGCCATCAAGCAAAACAAGTTAGACACAGAGAAAACACACATACGCACACACACATGCACACATATGCAACACACACCCATACACACGCACAGACGCACACACATGTGCATGCATTCATACACACATGAACACACACGCACATGCACATGTGCACACATGCATCCTCACACAAGTACCCACACATGCACACACACATGCCAAGACGGAGCCTCCTCGTGCCCAGAGGAACTGCAGCCCATCAGTGGAACACATTTGTGCCTTGACTAACCACCAACTCATCTGGGATGTTGGGCTGGGTCAGTATCAGGACATCTATTACAAGTCACCACCTCACCAGGTCAGAAGGCCAGAGCCACATGACTATGTAAGCAAAATTCAGCATCTGATAGGATTCAGCGGTTAATGATAAAAACTCATGCTATCAGCGTGTTTCATAAGTTGACAAGTTTTCTCATAGTTATCTAAAATTAGTCCTGAAGTGTGACATGCTTCTTTTAAAACCATCAGAAAACAAACAAGAAGACCCTGATAAGAATGTATATCTGGGGCTGGAGCGGTGGCTCAGCGGTTTCAGCGCTTGCCTGGTAAGCACGAGGACCTGGGTTCAAACCCCAGCACCACGTACACAACTAAGTGTTGGAGCAATGAAAGCCATGTGAAAAACTAAATAAAGTTGTTTCTCTCTTT
>PVKS010052420.1:0-10776 GCA_004027875.1 Aplodontia rufa
AAAAAAAAAAAAAAAAAAAAAAAAAAAAAAAAAAAAGAATGGCCAAATGCGTGGGCACACAGCAGTGGGGCCCTGGGACTGCGTTCACCGGATAGAGTGAGTCCTCTCCTTCCCTCCCACGGGTTGGCTTGGACAGGTGTCAAGAGCTGTACGTGCAAATGTCTTGGTGTCCATTCTTTAGGGGTGCAGTGGTGCTGGGCAGGATTCAAACTCTTCTCTCCTTTAGTCCCGGCTGGTGCTGTAGGCTCTCTTGCCTTCACTGACAAGAATGAAATGAGGCAGAGAGTCGTTTGCTCCTTGCTATGTGTGTGAGAGAAACTGTCACAGGCAACACCTTGAGGGAGGGGGGCCCTAAGTCCCCTTGCCTGGATCTGAGCCTGGCATGCACTTGCCCATCTGCCATCTTTGATGATGGGCCTATGACCTTCTCCACATCCAGGAGGGAAACTGAGTCCCTGCTGCTGTCTCCTTTTTTTTCTTGGTACTGGGATTAAACCTGTGGGTGCTTAACCAATGAGCCACATCCCCAGCCCTTCTTATTTTTTTTTTATTTTGAGGCAGAGTCTTGTCAAGTTGCTCAGGGCCTCCCTAAATTGCTGAGGCTGGCCTTGAACTTGCGATCCTCCTGCCTCAGCCTCCAGAGTTGCTGGGATCACAGGCATGTACCACCACATCCATTGACACCCAATAACACTTACTCTTGCAGGGTTCTGGAGGCTGGAAGCCATTGGCGTGGGCCAGTTCAGAGTCTCCTAAGCCTGTCTCCTTCTCCCTGTGTCCTCATGTGACCTTCCCTCTGGGGGGGTCTCTGTGTCCTAAGCTTCTCTTCTCACAGAGACACCAGTCCCTTTGGATCAGGGCCCACACTGACATTTTGACTTCATCAGCACTGTAAAGGTCTGCAGGTAAATTCACCTCTTGAGGCTCTGGGGATCAGGGACCCTATGCAGCCTTGAGGGTAATGGCACCTAGGAAATGGTGTGGACCCGGCAGCAGCCCGCATCTTGAGGTGAGGCTGGAGGGTGGGGCCTGGGCCTGGAGCCTGGGGATGCTGCAGCTCCACCTGCGACTGGGCTCTGCCCCCAGCTCCCTGGCCACCCTGTTGGGGCTGGGGTGCAATGGGCCTGCTGCCTCCTGCTGCTGCCTGTTCCGTTTTATCTATGCCATCCCAGAGAGGTGCCTATCTTTGCACAGCCCACCTCCGCTGGGCAGGCCCCAGAAGGTATTGTTTTAAATGATTTGTGTGTGTATGTGTGTATGTGTATTGTGTATGTGTGTATGTGTGTGTATGTGTGTGTGTGTGCATATGCATGTGTGTGGTGTGTGTATGTGTGTATGTGTGTGTGCATGTATGTGCATGTATGTGCATGTGTGTATGTGTGTATATCTGTGTATGTGTGTATGTGTATGTGTATGTATGTGTGCATATGTGTGTATGTGTATGTGTGTAGTGTATGTGTGTATATGCATATATGTATATGTGCATGTGTGTATGTGTGTGCATGTGTGTGCATGTGTGTATGCATGCATGTGTGTATGTGTGTATGTTTATGTGTGCATGTGTGTGCATATGTCTGTATGTGTGTATATGTGTGTATGTGTATGTGTGTAGTGTATGTGTGTATATGTATATGTGTATATGTGCATGTGTGTATGTGTGTGCATGTGTGTATGTGTATATGCGTGTGTATATGTGTGTATGTGTCTGCGGTGTATGTGTGTGTATGAGTGTGTATATGTGTATGTGTGTGCATGTATGTGCATGTTTGTATATGTGTATGTGTGTGCATGTATGTGCATGTGTGTATGTGTGTATGTGTGTGCATGTATGTGTGTATGTGTATGTGTGTATGTGTGCATGGTGTATGTGTGTGTATATGTATGTGTGTGGTGTATGTGTGTGTATGTGTGCATATGCATGCGTGTGGTGTGTGTATGTGTGTATATATGTGTATGTGTGTATGTGTGTGTGTATGTGTATGTATGTGTATGTGGTTTATGTGTGTGTATGTGTGTATATGTATGTGTGTGGTGTGTGTATGTGTATGTATGTGTGTATATGTGTGTGTGTGTGTGTGTGTGTACATGTGTGTGATGCTGGGGATAGAACCCAGCACCTTGCACTGCTAGGTGAAAGCTTTGCCACTGAGCTACACTCTCAGCTCCTGATGGATATTTTGAGCTGCAAGCAATGTAACAGCTGTTTCCAAGTGGCTTGTATAATACAGATGTTTATCACAATTCTTAATAAGAGATCAGAGGAGGTAGGTGTTGCCAGATGTGTTCATCAGGGCACTGGGTTGATCTTGTCACCCCCTTGTCCTTTTCTTCATGGTTTCCTGGTGGCTGCCATAGCACCAGACATCATGCTTTACACATGGCATCACTCAAACCAAAAAGGAGGGCTAGTGCAGTGGGAGGGCACTGCCCAGGTCTTCTTTTATTGGAGAGGAAGATTTCTCCCGAAGTCTCTGACAGACTTCTCTTTCCTTCTTATTGGCTAGAGTGGGGTCATGGGCCAGCCTGGACTGGAGTCTGGGCTGTCTAACATCTGAACCAAGTCAGGGTTCTCTTTCTGGGGGCAGGGGCAGCAGTGGCAACTGTGGCCAGTGGCTGGGCAGCATGTGTGAACTGCCTGCTCAGCACACTGCTGGCACCAGGTGAACGTGAGCCATCTCGGGTCTCCACACATGAACGTACCCCAAGACCTGCACCTGGAGCAAGAGACCCTGGGGATCCTCCAGCCTGCTCCACCTGCAGGGCAGCCCCCGCCCTGCTCCTTGGGGCACGGATGAGATTTACCTAAACTGACCTGGGTTTGTGGTGTGTCAGGTGGAAGTGGTGCAGGCGTCCTGGCTGCAGGCTTCCTTCAGCCACCTCTGTGAGTACCCACACTGCTGGTGGGTGGTGGCCGCTCCTCATTTCCCTTTGGGGCTGTGATGGATAAAACTGCCAGGAGCCTCGGGTGCCAGCCAGCGTGTGGACGTGGTTTCTTTTCTCTGCCCACCACCTCCAGGACCAGGGCAGCCCTGCCCCACTCACTGCAGGCCAAGGCCTCTTCCCTGTGCGGGGTGTAAGGTGAAACATTGTATTGCTTTCAGCTGCCAGTTGGGGCTACCTCACCACCACAGCAATAAGACACTAACAGAAGGTGTTTGCTTCCCTGAAAGCCAGGAAAGCAAAGTTACAATGTATTCTCAGTTTGGTTGAAATCAAATATTTATTTATATTTTAAGAGACTGGGACAGTGAGAGAGAGAGAGACAGAATCAATTTGGTTGTTTTTCACGTGGCCTTTGTTGCTGAGACTCCTCATTGTGTATGTGGTGCTGGGGTTCAAAACCGCATCCTTGCGCATCCCAGGCCAGCACTGTCACCGTGGAGCCACTGCTCTAGCCCCAATAATGTAAGTGTTAAGATGCCTGCTTTTGAAATTTTCAATATTTTTAAAATTACTTTCATGTTCTGGGGAGAAACACGCCTAGGGCACAGTTTTTCCTGTCTACAGCTCTGGTAGAACTCAGAGGAGCGCAGGGTTCACCCCACAGTAGCCCTGAGACAGGTTTGTTTTTAAGCAACTTCCTATTTTGGAACAATTTTAGATTTTGAGGGAAACTAGGAAGACAGGGCAGTGTTTGCATGCTCTGTGCTCAGTGCCCCCTGTTGCCAAACCATCACCTGGCTTGTCACATTTGTGACCATTGAGGGACAGTGTGGGCATGTTGCAGGAAGCCACAGCTGTCCCTTTCATCCCCTGCTTCTGCCCCATGACCCTGCCCAGGCTTCCGCAGCATCTGGGGTCTCTAACTCCTCAGTCTCCTCTCTTCCACAGCTGTTCACCGATGTGCCTGGTTTTCAGTGACCCAGGCTGTTTCGAGGTGTGCTGGTGTGGGAGTTTGGGGACATCTGGCTGATGGTGTGGGACTTTGGGGACCCTCACGCTGGGGCTCCAGTGATGTTTCTCTACCATTGGGCTGGGTGTGGGGGAGGAGCCAGCTCACACATGTCAGCCCCAGGTGGCACTGGGGAGTCAATCCTGTGTTTAACCCCTTTTGATAGGTGGGGAGACTGAGGCACAGGACATTGTGTCAGGAGGTGGACAGTGAGCAGGTGAAGCAGGCTGGGTGTGGGCAGGGTCTCTTTGCCTGTGGGGAGGGCCGAGCCTCGCTCCTCTCTCCTGGGGTCCCCTAGCTCCCCGGGAGCTGGTGATGTGACATTGATGGGACACCAGGATGCTTGCTGGGCCTCTGTGGGCCCCAGCACCTTCTGTCCTGTGGGAGCCATGACGTGGGGGACATTGCTGAATGTCTGGGTAGCACCCACCTTCATGGCAGGAATCTTTTAATTTTTTTCTTTGTTAGAAACTGGAGTGACCTTGCTTACTGGAGTGCTCCCTGTCCGAGGTGTGCGGGTGAGGAGGTCTGCAGAGGAAGCACCGCCCGGGCCAAGGGGCAGGTCCCCATGCCACCTCCATGCCCACGGTGACTGCCTGTTCCCGAGTGCCACCTGAATGCTCAGCATGGTCACCACGAGCTGAGGGTCTCCCCTGCCTGTCCATCAGCTTTCCCTGTTGGGGACCTTCCTGTTGTGCGACAGTGCCACCATCTGTCACCCATGCACACGTTGGTGGACTTTTGTTGTCCCCTGTGCCGGGCTGTTCTGAGCAGGGTTGCTCAGGTCTGTGGGTCTTCTCTGTGCGTCTGAGCAGGTGTCTCTGGGTAGTGCCAGCACAGGATCCCTGGCTTCTAGGGACACCCCCCCCCCGAGGAGCAGGCACCAGGGCTGGTGGTGGTGACATCTCAGGGACCCAGTCTGCTCCACCAGCCTCTGTGTGTGGCCTTGGTCCTCAGATGCCTCATGATCCAAGGTGGCTGCTCCAGCTGTGCCTGTTGTGGCTGAATTCTGGGTGGTGGGATAGGGAATGGTCCACGGATGTGTAGGAGTTTCTGGGGTGATGGAGATAATGCGACTGGAAGGGGCTGCTTTACAAAGCAGGGTTTTTTGCTTCAGTTTCTTCTTTTCTGTTTATTTTGCTCACTGCTGTGGTCCCCAAGCCCAGAAAAGAGCCCCAACATGCCGCAGGCTCAGTGACTCTTCTTTTTCTTTCTTTCCTTTCTTTCTTTCTTTTTTTTAAAGATTAAGGGACAGTGAGAGAGAGGCGAGAGACACAGAGAAAGGATTTTTACTTAGTTTTTCATGTGGCTTTCATTGTTCCGACACTTCATTGTGTACATGGTGCTGGACTTTGAACCCATGTCCTGTGCATGCCAGGCAAGTGCTGAGCCATGGTTCCAGCGCCAGGGGCTCAGTGATTGTCATTGAGGGATGAAGTAGCACTCTGGAAGCTCTCACTGAGAAGGTGGCTTGAGGGGAACGGCTGTGTGGGCCTCTTCGGGAAGAGGCACCTGGAGGTCCAGCAGCCAGGCAGACACCACAGCTCAGGA
Source organism: Aplodontia rufa (assembly GCA_004027875.1). Taxonomy (NCBI): domain Eukaryota; kingdom Metazoa; phylum Chordata; class Mammalia; order Rodentia; family Aplodontiidae; genus Aplodontia; species Aplodontia rufa. Next base: position 5,444 of record PVKS010052420.1, read on the forward strand.
CCATGGCGAGGCCAGTGTGGCAGGGACAGAGGGAGCAACACACATAGCAGAGGGAGATGAGGTTGCAGCAGCTGCAGGAGCGAGGTTGTGCAAGGCCTAGGAGGTCACTGCCAGGAATTCCAATTCTGTTCTGAGATAAATGAGGCCACCTAAAGGGCTGGCCCATGAGCGATCCATCTGCCTTTCACCATGGAAGATGATTCTGGGGAGAGCAGAGGGTGTGGAGAAAGCAGGGAGAAGACCCAGGAGCCCATCCAAGTGAGTGCTGGGGAGAAGTGAATTCCAGGCCAGGTGTGCTCTGGGTGGCAGGGGCAGGATGTCAGAAGTGACTCTGCCCAGCTTAGGCAACTCACCCTTGTCTCAGTAATGCGTGGGTTTCTTTTTAAAATTCTTCTTATGTTTGTCTTTTAAAAGCAAAAGAAATGGGAACCTTAGCCATGGGTGTGGTGTTCCCAAGGCCCACACTGGGTGATCTCTTCTGGGTCCTCCTGTTTTTATTCCAAGTTTGTTTCCTGTTATCACTGGAGGAGGAATTAGGTTTTGTAAGTCACTGGACGTGTCACACTTATGTGCCTGAACTGGGGAGGCCCGGGGCAGGTGGGGACACTGGCCTTGTTGTGGATGCAGGGCCTGGGGCCTGGTCCCTTCTTGCTTCTGGCTCCGAGCCTTGGTGTCCCCACCTGTCAAATGAGTCACCAAGTGTTTTTTTTTAACTTCTTTTTTAAGAGAGGGACAGTGAGAGAGAGAGAAAGACAGAATCAACTTTATTTAGTTTTTCATTTGACTTTTGTTGCTCCGACACTTCGTTGTGTATGTGGTGATGGGCGCTGTAACCACTGAGCCACCACTCCAGCCCAGGTCACCAAGTCTTTAATGAAGGGAAGCAGGCAGAAGTGTTTTCTCACGTGACAGCAATAGAGGGCACACAAGATTCTCCATGCCCCTCCCGTGCCATGTCTCAGGGGCAGACCCCATGTCCTTCATGCTTGAGTCTCTAGGTTTCTTGCTGATGCCTGGCAGTGATGAACCAGGATCCTAATTACATCAGAGCAGGCTCCTTTGCAGCCAAGGCAGCTCCTGTGGGCTTATGCGGGAGGTGGCACCTCGGTGATCGGGTCTTGGCCCCCAGGTCTGAGGCATTGGGGTGCAGGAGTGCTGTGGGGGCAGCAGGGCAGAGCCTGGTGGCTCCAACCCTGGCACCCCCATGGGTGTTTGGCCTGGAGAGGTGAGGTGGGGCCTTGAACGCGTGGTCAGGAACCAGTGGTCAGTACCACTGCCTCCTATTGAGCACTGCCTGTGTGCACTGGCTGCAGCCTGACCAGCCCAGGCAAGTGGGGGTGCTCAGCACCCCGTCTTTTGCAGATGTGCAAATTAAGGCACAGAAAGGGAAGCCCTGGCCTGTGGCCACCCACACAGCTTAGAAAGCAAGAGAGGTGAGCAGATTCATCTATACCAGTGCTTTCTTTAAAAGAGAGGGACAGAGAGAGAGAGACAAAGATAAAGAGATAATCAATTTTACTTAGTTTTTCATGTGGCCTGTCTCCGTTGCTCTGACACTTCATTGTGTACCTGGTGCTGGGGTTCGAACCTGTGTCCTCATGCATGCCAGGCAAGAGCTGTAACTGCTGAGCCACGGCTCCAACCCCTGCACCAGTACTTCTTGAAGCCATGTGTCCCAAACCCCCAGGGTGAGTGGCATGCATGATCTGAAAGTTTCTAATACATTTAAAAAAACAAAACAAGTGAATTCATTTCAGGGGCCTTTTATTAGCCCAGCATCTCCAAAACCTCATCAAGTCAGCATGCAAGCAATATAAAAATCACTACTGGGAATTTTTTCATTCCTTGGATGTTTTTGCATGGAGCTCAGCCACCCCATCAGATGGGGCAGCCACCTTGGCCAGCTTTGCTGCTCTGTACCTGGCTTGGCTCTTTCCTGCTCCACCTCAGGCCTGAGTCACTTCTGTATGGATTCACGAATCCAGCCGTCCCCACCTCCCCACCGGAGCTTGTGTGCCCATCCCAGGGTGCTATTGTGCTGGGGTGGGAGCAATCACCTGGGTGCTTTCCACCACCATCTGGGAGCCTGAGGTCTCAGCTCCCTGCCTGGTGGTGCACCTGGACACTGTGCAGGTAGAGCCTGGGTGGACTCAGGCCTCCCTGCCATCTGGGGACTGGGGAGTGGCCCTGAGTGACTGGGATGCTAACCTGGCCTTCTGTGGGATCAAGTGACTTCCTTTCCTGGTCACTTGGCTCTGTCCTTCCCTTAGCCCCTGTGGTGGGTTAAATATTGTCCCTCATCTGGGCATGGTGGCACCCACCTGCAGGACCAGCTACTTGAGGGGTGGGCAGGAGGATCTCTGGAGCCCAGAAACGTGAGGCTAGCCTGGCAGCATAGCAAGACCACATCTCTTTTTTCACAAAAGTGTACCCCAGAAGATGTGTCTGGCTCCTCATCTTTGTGCCTCAGTCCATTATGCATTACTACAATGAAACACCAGACGCAGGCTGATTTTCAATTGAAGAGGTCAGCTTAGCGCGTGGTGTTAGAGGGTGAGGGTGCAGTGCTAGTGGTGGCTGGACTCTGCTGGGCTCTGCTGGAGGCCTCTTGGCTGCATCAGATCCTGGTGGGAGCTGGTGTGGCTAAAAGAGGGCCCATCCTGTCCCAGGAGGCTAGGAAGAGGCTGGGGTCCTGTGACCTTGGCACTTCCCACTAGACCCCCCTCTTCAAGGCCCCGGCCTCTCTTGGCTGTATGGGATCAAGCATCCAGGCTGTTTCCGGTGGAAACCACTCCCACTCCATACCACCCTGTGACCTTACCTGGAAATGAGGTCCTTGCAGATGTAATTGAGGTGAGAATCACAGGGCCCTGAAGTGCAGAGAGAATGTCTTTGTAAGACGGAAAGGACACACAGAAACACCCTGAAGGAAGGAACAGGGTCAGTGCCGAGGTTGGAGCCACAGAGTGCCCAGGGCTGCTGGAAGCTAGAGGAGGCTAGGAAGGCCGTCCTCCAGCCCTCAGAGGGAGCCCGACCCTGCTGACCTCAATTCCAGACTCCCTGCCTCCGAAACTGAGACATTACCTTTCTGTCTTTTTGTGTGAGTCTGTGACAGCAGCCCTACTTGAGTGCCTCAGTGAACAGGAGGTGGCACTCAGCTGCCTGGAGTGTGCCTGTCCCTCAGGACGATGAGAGATACCTTCAGGTTCTCCCAGGGGTCTGTGCTCTGGCTGTCTAAGGTGGAGGCTGAGGGTGAAGGTCTGTCACAGCCTCTGCCCCCAGGTGTTCCCAGGCCTGTGCTCACAGCTGGAGACCCCCAGGAGCATGGCCTTGTGAATCCTTCCCTCTCCTCTGGCCTCTCCAGGAAGTGCACAGCTGGCCCCAGGTCCCCAGCCCTCAGGACTGCAGCTCTGCTGCTGGCCTTCCCAGGGCAGCCCAGGGCAGCTGGGATCTGTGAGATTTGAGTTTATTGAATCTAGAATTCTTTTTTTTTAGGAGAGGGGGAGAGAGAGAATGAATCAAATTTATTTAGTTTTTCATCTGGTCTTTGTTGATCTGACAATTAGTTGTGAGTGTGCTGCTGGGATTTGAACCTGGGTTCTCACACTTGCCAGGCAAGCACCGCAACCCCCCTATGCCACTGCCCCAGCCTCTCACTCAATTCTTTTTTTTTTTTTCCGGACTGAGGACCGAACTCAGGGCCTTGCTTGTGTAAGCACTCTGCCACTGAGCTAAAAAAAAATTATAGGGGCTGGGAGTGTAGCTCTGTGATAGAGCACCTGCTCAGCATGCTGAAAGTCTGGGTTCTAACCCTAGCACTGCAAATAATAACAACAGCAATAATAACTGCAAGGATGATAATAATGTAAATTATATATATTTATAAGACTTATAAATATATACATATATGTGTAAGGTGTACATTTTTGGAGAGGGTACTGGGAATTTAGCCCAGGGGCATTTTACAACTGAGCCAAATCCCCAACATCCCCAGCCATTTATTTTTTATTTTGAGACAGAGTCTCACTAAGTTGCTGAGGCTGGCCTTGAACATGTGATCCTCCTGCCTCAGACTCCCACAACATACACAGTGAAACAATACTGAAGTCGAGCAAGTGAACACACCTGCCTTTTTACAGTTAAGTGTGTGTAGAGAGTACCTGAAGCCCCTCTGAGCAGGTTTCCAGTATATTCTGCTACATGAGTTGAGCATCTCCAGTCTAAAAACCAACATCTGAAACTGCTGCAGGTGGTAAACTCCACAATGCGACTTCATTTCATGTGCAGAATTATTAAAAGCATTGAATCACCAGCAGGCCATGTGTACAAGGTGCTTATGAAACATAAATAAATGAATTTTGTGTTTGGACCTGGGTCCCACCCTCAGGACATCTCACTGCTCATATGCAAAAATTGCAAACTTCCTTCAATTCAAAACCAAAACCCTCTGGAGTCACTCTTGGGTTGAGGGGGATGCTGTGCCTTCCCTTCCACTGGGTCATTTCTGCTGGTCATCGGCTGTCCTGCTGTGGCTCCATGTCTGACTCCTGGGCTCGCCCCCACCTGCCCTGGGAAGCCCCCCTGCTTGGCCTCCGGACAGCAGCAGGGACAGAGTGGGATGTCCCAGGAGAGGATTTTCCAGCTGCCACGTCCCACTGGAGGGTGCTCCTCTGTGAGGCTTCTGGCAGGCCACGGGCAGCGGCTTTGCTCATGCCCGGCTGGGAAGCCACCCTGCTCTGCAGCTGCGCCCGATCACCCCTTCTGGACAGCTTCACCCACCCCTCATTCCTCTCAATTGCCTTAATTCTTGTCCATCTTTTGGGCAATTGAGTCCCACTTTAACCTGCAGCTCGTCTGTGACAGTGAGTGGTGAGATCAGCTCCCACCGAACTCATTTGGACCACTTGAAAGTGCACTCATGGTGCTGGGCAGCTCACAAGCTCCTGATTCAGATCCACTGTGGTCACCACAGATGGAAACTGGGGACCAGAAGCAGCTGATCTGCCTTTGGCCTCAGGATTCGCCCACTGGCGGCTTCACACAGGTGGACTCTGGCTGCTGTCTGAGCCGGGGTTTGAACAGTTCATCCCTGCAGCAGCGTCTGGGTTCTCTGTGCTGAGCCTCCTCCCTCCATGTGGTTGTCCATGGCCTGTTCCCCTTTCCTTTGTTTGCATTGTCACTCTGGGCTGTTGCCAGCAGAGCTGCCGGGAGCACTGTTTTAGTGCTTGTGATGGGAGCGAAATGGCTGGGCAATGTGCTGATCTTACGCTGCGATTGTAGAGCTGCCAGCTGGTCTCCCCAGTGGCTGCTCTGTCCTACTCTCCCCCATCAGG
>PVKS010052421.1:0-10772 GCA_004027875.1 Aplodontia rufa
TGTTCTGCCTAAGGGACTGATTTCTGCTTTGGTTTACCTGAAGCACTGATAGAACTGGCATAGACTAGAAGTTATGTTTCTCCCAAGAGCAAAGGAAAAGAGTGAGTAGCTTTATTGCAGCTGCATTACTCTGTAAGTTTCAGAGAGGATGCAAAACCTGGAGCTTTCCACTAAGGAGTCAGGAAGATTACTAGATTGTAGCCCTGCTATTCCAGTCATTCACTGTACTACATAAGGGACTGATTTTATTCTTGCTTCATTTTGAGCATTGATGGAACCAGCACAATTTTGATACCTGGATTCCTAAGAACAAAGGAAAGGGCTGCATATCTCACTGTGATAGACACATCTTTATAAGAATGAAGGAAGCCATATGACTTGAGGATGGAGGGAGAGGAGTACAGCAGGCCACCAATATTCTAATCATAAAGGGACACATCAGAAAACAGAATGAGAAAGATATTATAACCTTTTGAAAGAAAGAATTGAAGTGGAGAAAAAAAAGACAAGCCAACAAATCTTTTTTATTAGGAATCCACATATACAAAAACAGGCAGAACATATTCATAAAAAAAAAGATTTTTGTAAACTTTAATCTGCTTGATTGACAAACATTTTTCCTTGTCACATTCTATAAAGATTGGGAGAAGAAGCTTAGTAAATTGAGCAATATAAAACTACAAGAAGCTCCAAAATATCAGGGATACATGATGCAATAAAGGGTATAAAATACATCTATCATTACCAGTCCAAGAGAAATGATTATCTATGTGTTATTTGACAAAAAAGGTAAACTAATCATCTTAATGAATCTCAGTAAGCTACAAGATACCACAAATATACAACTGAACAAAACTCAGGAAAAGAATATAAGAAGAAATTTAGAATATTAAGAGCCAGAAACAATAATAATTATAAACCAAGAACCAAACAGAAGTTTGTGAGCTGAAGAACCAAAAAAAAGAAAAAAAGAAAAAGAAAAGAAAAAAGAAAAAAAAAGGAATTAAAATATTTAATAGAGAGGACCTTCAGCAATAAACTATTTTTTTGGGTGGGGATTGGTTCTCTTTAATGCTCAAGGAAATTAGAAAGGATATGTACATTTTCCCCTTGCACTCAGTAAATATATATCTATATATATGCATTATAGTTTACATAATGCTGGGATTAGTTGTCACATATTCCTGGATACACACAATTCAGCAATACAATTTGGTCGGTATACCAACCAACATCCCTCTACTTCCCTCTTCCTGGCCTGATCACTTGCCTTTCTTCTGGGTCTTATATTGTTCCTAAAAATACCCAAATATAGTGACATAATTCTTATACTTATAAAGAATATATATATATATATATATATATGTATATATATACATATATATATATAGTATATACAGTGACATTTATAACTGCTTTATCTCAGTTCCAACATTTCCCTTTCTTCTCCCTTCTTATTACCCCTTGTTATCTTGTTATTCTTCAAAATATTTGACAATGGGTTAAAATATATACGTTTTTCTACAGATATGCAGCATAGCTTGTTCAAATATCTTATGAAGTATCTTGCAACTGTATCTCATAAATATTAACATTTTGCAATTTTTGTTCTATAGGTCTAATACATGATTTGTCTACTTTACTCCCAAGCCTGGGTTTAGGTCCAGCCTCCAAAAAAGAGGGATACCATTCGGCCCTGACTCTCTGGGTTTGGCTCACTTCTCTCAGCATGATTTCTGCCAATGCCATCCATTTACTATAGATGCAATATTATTGTTTCTGATAGCTTAGTAGAACTCCATTGTGTGTGTATATATATACACACACATTTGGGTCCAGTCATCCAGTGAGGGGCACCTGGGTTGGTTCCATAATTTGGAAATTGAGCTGCTATGAACATGGATTGTGCTGTGTCATTATAATGTGCTGATTTGAACTCCTCTGGAAAAATAACCAGAACAGGGATGGCTGGATCATATGGTAGATCCAATCCTAATTTTTTGAGGAGTCTCCACATAGCTTTCCAGAGAGGCTGGATCAGTCTGCAATTCCACCAAGAGTGTGCTAGTGTTCCTACCTCCCTACAACCACTCCAGCATTTGTAATTGTTTGTATTCTTCATCTTTCCAGTCTGACTGGAGTGAGCTGAAATCTTAAGGTAGTTTTAATTTGCATTTCTCTGATTGCTAATGATTTAGAACATTTTCTCATGTATTCATTGACTTGCTCAATATCCTCTGTTGAGAAGTTTCTGCTCAACTCTTTGGCCCATTTATTGATTGGATTATTTATGTTTTTGTTATTGAGGTTTTTAAGTTCTATATAAATTTGAATATTAGTTCCCTGTCAGAAGGATCACAGGTCATGATTCTCTCCCATTCTGTAGGAAGACTCTTGACTGTTTTGACTATTTCCTTGACAGTATGGAAACTTTTTAGTTTAATGGCATCCCACTTATTGATTTTTGACTGTAATTCTTTCACATTAGGAATTTTGTTGAGGAAGTTGTTGCCAACCCCATATGCTGGAGAGTTGGTACTAATTTTTCTTGTAGCAGTTGTATAGTAGCAGGTTAAATTTCTAATTCCTTGATCAATTTAGAAATAATTTTTGTGCATGGTGAAAGCTAAAGATCTAATTTCTGTTTTCTGTAAGTGGCTGTCCAGCTTGTCCAGCACCATTTGTTGAATAGGCTGTTTCTCCTCCATGTTACATGGAGGAGATCAGATGTTTAAAGATGTGTGGGTTTGTCTCACAGTTTTCTATTCTATTCCATTGGGCTTCATTCCTATTTTGATACCAATATCATGCTGTTTTAAATACTACAGCCCTGTAGTATAATTTTAGATCTGATATTGCTAAACCACCTGTTTCGTTTTTCTTGCTTAGTAATGTTTTGGCTATTCTGGGTTTCTTGTTCTTCCATATGAATTTGAGAATTGCTTTTTCTGTATGTACAAAGAATGACATTTGAATTTTGATGGGGATTGCATTGAATCTGTACAGTGCTTTTGGCAGAATGGCCATTTTAATTCTGCCTAACCAAGCGCACAGAGCATCTTTCCATCTCTTCTCAGGTCTTCTGCAATTTATGTTTTGAGTGTTTGATAATTTTCTTTGTAGAGGTCTTTTACTTCTCTTGTTAGATTAATTCTCAAATATTTTATTCTTTTAGAGGATATTGTGACTGGGACTGATTTCTTCTTCTTCCCTACTATTATTAGCATATAGGAAATCTATTGATTTATGTGTGTTGATCTTGTAGCCCACTACTTTGCCAAATCGGTTTATTTGCTCTAGCAGTTTTGTGGTGGATGTTCTCGGATCTTCCAGATATAAGATCATGTCATCAGCAAAAAGTGATAATTTAACTTCCTACCTTCCTATCTTTATCCCTTTGATTTCATTGTCTTGCCTGATTGCTCCAGCCAAGGTCTCAAGGACTATATTGAACAAAAGAGGAGAAAACAATCAGCCTTGTCTTGGTCCCAAGTTCAGTGGAAATACTTACATCCTTTCTCCATTTAGTATTATACTAGTTGAGGTTTTGGCCTATGTGCCCTTAACAAAGTTAAGATAAGTTCCCATGATCCCTATTTTCTCTAGAGTTTTGAGCATAAATAGGTGCTGGATTTTATTGAAAGCCTTTTCTGCATCTATTGAGATGATCGTGGTTTTTGTCCTTAATCCTATTTAAATGATGAATTACAGCTATTGTTTTGCATATGTTGAAACAGCCTTGCATACCTGGAATGAAGCCCATTTTATCATGATGAATTATTTTCTTGATGTGTTTTTGAATGCGCTTAGTGAGAATCTTATTAAGGATTTTTGTATCAATATTCATGAGGGATATGATATTGATTTGTAGTTTTCTTTTTTTGATGTGTCTTTGTTGGGGTTTGGTATCAGAGTTATGATTGCTTCATAAAAAATGTTTGAGCGAGGTCCCTCATTTTCAATTTCTTGGAATAGCTTCATAAAGAGAGGTGTTAGCTGTTCTTCAAAGGTGTGGTAAAACTGCAGAGAATCCATCAGGTCCTGGGCTTTTTTTTCTTTGGAAGAGTTTTGATTGTTGTATGGATTTCAATGCCTATTATTGGGCTGTATAGAATTTCAATGTCATCCTGTGTCAATTTGGGAATTTTGTGTGTGTCTAAAAATTTGTCCATGTCATCCAGATTATCTGATATAGAGGAGTATAGTTTTTCAAAATATGTTCTGATAATTTGTTTGATTTCAAGGGGGTCAGTGGTGATAACCCCCTTTTAGTTGGTGATTTTGTTGCTCTGCTTTGATTCTTTCCTGCTTTTAGTTAGATTTTCTAGGGGTCTGTTAATTTTATTTATTTTTTTAAGAAGCAGTTCTTTGTTTCATCCATTCTTTTTATTGTTTTTCTATCTCAATTTCATTGATTTCAGTTTTGATCTTAATTATTTCCTGTCTTCTGATGGCTTTAGTATTAAACTGCTCTTCCTTTTGTAGAGATTTCAGTTGGAGCATAGACATATTTGTTAGGGATCTCTCCTGATTCTTAATGTGGACACTCAGTAAAATAAATGTTCTCCTTAAGAATGTTTTCATGCTGTCCTAGAGGTTTTGATATATTGTGTCTTCATTCTCATTCTTTTCCAAGAATTCCTTAATTACTTCTCTCATATCTTTGATCCATTCTTAATTTTTTTAAATTGAATTGAATTGAATTGAATTTTTATTAGAAGTATATAGAGATACAGTTGAGGGGGAAACATTATCAAAACAGTAGATATCAATGTATATAAACTTTGTTATCATTTAATAGTGCGTTATTCCACCCCCACTAATATGTGTGTTTTGTGCCAAGGTTTTTGCTGTTAATTATTAGGGTCATGGCATCATGGTCTGATAGGATACATGGAATAATATCTACTTTTTAATATTGCTGAGATATCTTTTGTGCACTAAAATATAATCTATTTTTGAGAAGGATCCATGTGCTGCTGAGAAGAAGGTTATCTCTGCCAATTTGAATTGGAATATTCTGTAGATGTCAAGTCTGTTTGATTTCTGATGTTGTTTAGACTGGAGATCTCGTTATTGTTTCTTTGCTTTGATATCTGTATATTGATGATAGAGTAGGGTTAAAATATCCAAATACTATTGTGTTGAGGTCCACAAGTGGTTTTTTACCTTGGAGTGTTTTTTCCACATAGTTGGGGACATTGGTTTTTGGAGAGTATGTATATTTACTGTGGTTATTTCCTCCTGTTGCATTGTTCCCTTTAATAGGATTTAGCAGCCTTCTTTATCATTTTTGACAATGCTTGAAATACACTTTGTCAGATAAGAATTGCAACTCCAGCTTGCTTTCTTGGGCCATATGCCTGGGAGATTTTTTTCCATCCTTTCACCTTTAATCTGTGGGTGTCCACTGGCAGTAAGGTGGGTTTCCTGTTGGCAGCATATTGTTGAATTTTGTTTTTTGATTCAATCTGCTAGTCTGTGTCTTTCGATTGGGGCATTGAGACCATTCACATTTAGTATTAGAATTGTTATGAGGTTGTGGTTCATATTCATTGTGTTTCATGAATACATAAATTCTGTGCTGTCTTAGTTTTCTTTGATAGCATGTGCCTTTATTGAATTTCCTCTGTTTGTGGGTTTTGAGAAGTATTAGCTTGTATTTCTATCTGGAATTTATCTTTGAGAATTCTTTGCAAAGCTGGTTTTCTGTTCACAAATGCTGAACATTTGTTCTTATCATGAAAAGTTCTTATTTCCCCCTCAAATTTGAAGCTGAGTTTTGCTGGGTATAGTTTTCTGGGCTGCATCTTGTGTTCATTCAGGCATTGAATGATCTCCTTCCAAGATCTTTTTGCTTCCAGAGTCTGAACTGAAAAGTCATATGTGATTCTGATTAGTTTGCCTCTAACTATGATTTGGTCTTTTTCCCTTGCCATTTTCAATATTCTTTCCTTGATTTCCCTGTTGTACATTTTGACTATGATTTGTCTTGGTGAGCTTCTCATTTGATTAGGCCTATTGGGTGTCATATAAGCTTCCTGGATGAGCATATCTGACTATTTTTATATGAGCAAAATTTTCTTTATCAATTTCCTTGAGAATGTTCCGTATCCCATTTGTTTGTGTTTCAATTTCTTCCTGTATCCCAATTATTCTTATATTGTTTCTTCTCATGTCATTCTAGACATTTTTTAAACTCTGTTCATGTTCTGAATGTTTTTTTTTTCTTTTCTCTCATCCATGAGCTCTAGCTTGCTCAGCTTGTCCTCATTGTTAGAAATTCTTTCTTCAAGATCTGAGGTTCTGTTTTCTACAGAAGTTAGTCTATTATTAAATTCTTCCATGGTTCCTCTCATGTCAATGACTGCAGATTTTAGCTTTGTTACTTCCTTTTTAAGTATGTCTACTTCTTATTATCAAAGAGAGTTTTTCATCTCTTCAATCTTTTCACTTAGTCCCTTCATTATATCTTCTTTTACTTCATTGTTCTTTTTAGTAATCAGATCATTGATAACATTTTCAAGGTTTTCATCTTGATCCCTATCTGTGGCATCCTTTTTGGGGGAGTTTTGGATTTGAGGTGAAGTTCTCCTTTTTTGATTTTCATTTTGAAGGCTTCTTATGGATCTCTGAATTGAGATTTCCTGAGGGGAAAGTAGACAGTTCCTTATGGGGTTTTTCCTTGCAAATCAAATGGTCAGATGAGCCACTAACTCTTTGATGATCACCTTCCTCCAGATGCTGTTTCTGCCTGGGTCCTCATGTTCGCTCTACCTTTTTTTTCCAGGATCAAGGTTGCAAATCTAAACCTACCAAAAATGTAGATCTACCTTTCACAGGACTCAAAAAGGCCCCAACAAGAATGTGGGATGTAGGTATGCAGGGCTGCTCCAGGTGGGGAACCTCCCCTGGCTGGTCCTAAGCAGGGCTGCTTTGGACAGGGGTTCCTAACATTGGTGTCTTGAACACCTACCCGCAGGACTCAAACAACCTTCAGTAATAAACTTAATCAAGCAGAAGGAATAATCAACAAAGTCTAACCTCATTTGAAATTATTCAGTTAGAGAAAATAAAACACTAAAAAAGATTGAAGAAATTCTAAAATACTTGTGGGAAATCTTCAAGATATTACATCTACACATTTTGAAAATACTACAAGAAAAGGAAAAAAGGAGGGAATAGAGAGTTTAGTTAAAGAAATTATGTTCAAAACCTTGCCAAATCTAGCAAAGGAAATGCATATCTATGTTCATGAAATCTAATAAGTCAAATATGCAAATTCTACACTGAGACATATTAAAATCAAATTGCCAAAACTCCCCCAAATAGAATTTTAAAAGGAGTCAGAGAAAGCAAACTTTAATGTATGAGGAAGCCCCCATAAAACTATTCCAGCAGTTTTCATAACAGATACCTTTCAGACCAGAATTGATGGGGATGATATGCTTATAACACAGAAATAAAAACCTGCCACAAAAGAGCACTATACAAGCAATACTAAAGGAGACACAAAGACTTCCAAACCAAACCTGATAGAAATCATCACAACTATACCTGCCTAAATTAATTGCCAGAGAGAAATTTTCAAGTTGAAATGAAAGAACTATAACAAAAACACAAAATATATGAATGTATAAAATACACTAAACAATAGATAAATAGTCAAACAGAATATTGCAATATAGTAATGATGGTTTATTAATCATTTTTAATTTTAGAATAAAATCTGAAAGCCCATAAAAGTATTAAGAAACTATTCAAAATAAATTAAGGGATATGCAATGTAAGCATAAGTACTTGTAAAATCAATAATGAATGTAAAGCAGTAAAAGTATTGAGAAATAAATGCAATTTTTAATATAATTGAACCTGTTATTAGTTTAACATAGCAACTTCAATCAAATAAGAATAAAATGTTAAAAAAATTAAGATGTTTTAAGCTGTTCTCTTGGTAGACACAAAGAAGATACCTATACTAATTGTACAAAAGAAAAATATAAAGGTATCAAAGCCTTTCAATAGAAAAATCAACAAATTATGAAGAGGATAGTAGGTAATGAAAAGAGAAGTAGCAAAACTGTAAGATAGGGCTGGGGTATGGCTCAGTATGACATTTATGACGCCCTGAGTTTGATAACAAGAACCAATAACAGCAAATTGTAAGACATAGAAAATAATTTAATCTGTTCATCTGACAGAAGGTTAATATGCAGAATTTACAACTCATAAACTTAAAAAAGAAAAAATAAAAATCTATATGTAGACTCTTAAGTTAATAAAGGAAAAGAGTCAGGGTGGGGTATACGACATATCACAAAGATACAGATAGCAAAGATCAGTGGAGTAGAAGAAGACAAAGAGTGAAGGAGGAGGAGGGACGGAAAAGGGGAGGAAATATGGAATCAATTTAAAAAATCACTTTACAATACTTATGTGAATATACCTGAGATAATTTCACTTTTATGTATATGGAAAAAATAAGAATCAAAATACATAAATAAACTAGCAAAAAGAAGATCAAAAGAGCAAGGGAAGGAAAATAAGGAAAGGAGGGAGTACAGGGATTTTAAACAAATTTCATGAATGTATGATTTTGTGGAAATGAACCCAGCTACTATACATAACCATAATGCTTTAATAAAAACAAGCAAATATAATAAATAAATGATCTGAAGGGACACCTCTCAAAAGAATACAAATATACAAAATACAAGAATACAAATGGCCAAAAGACAATATGAATATAAAAAATACAAAACTACTAGTGACCAAAACACATATGGAAGAATGTTCAACCTTACCCCAGTTAGAATGGCTATTATTAAAAGTCTGAAAAATATTGATGAGCATATGAGGTATATGGAGCTCTTATTTACTGTTAATAGTAATATAAATAAAGACAGCTTTATTCTTGGAGCTTCCTATAAAACAAAAATAGTTCCATGAATATCCGAGTATCCTACTTCTGGGTATATATATCCAAAAGAAATTAAATCAAGACATTAAAGTAATACCTGCATACTCATGTTTATTGCAGCACAAATATAAGACATGAAATCAGCACAGGGTGCTCATCAATAGACAAATGGATAAAGCAGTATGTATATATACACAATGAAATATCATTCATCCACAAAGAATGAAATCCTATAACATGCAGCAAAATATATGGAATAAGTAGACTTATGTTAAATAAGCCAAATGCAGGAAGACAAGCACTACATGTTCTCTTTCATATGTGGAAGCCTCAAAGTAGAATAATGACTATTAGAGACTGAAAAGGGTGGGGATGGAGAGTGGGAAAAGGGTGATTAGATTTGATCATTGCACTCTGTACACATATATTGAATTATACCCTGAACCTTATTGATGTATATAGATATTTCATGTTAAGAAAGGTTCTGAATGGATTAAAAAATTATGACCCAACATATACTGTTTTTCAAGAGACTCACTTTAAATTTAAAGCTGAAAGCAAAGCAATGGAAAAAGATACTTCATGCAAATGATAATCAAAAGAGAGTAATAGTAGGCACAATTTTTAAATTAAAAAACTTTCTCAGAAGACCAAAAAAGGTCATTATATATTGATAAATGTTCAATATATGAAGAAATTCCAACAACTGTAAAAATATATACACTCTACATCAAAGCATTGAAACATATAAAGCAAATAAAGAACAAAGAAGAAAGAGGCAGAAATACTATAACAGCAGGTAGATTTTATACCCCATTTTTTTTTTAGAAAGAAGGACAGTGAAAGAGTGAGAGAGGGTGACAGAGAGAATCAATTGTTATTGAGTTTTTCACATGGCTTTCATGTTCTGACACTCAGTTGCGTATGTGGGTGCTGGGGTTTGAATCCGTGTACTTGCGCATGTTAGGCAAGTGCTGTAATTGTCGAGCTCCGCTCCAGCTCCTATACCTCATTTTTAATAATGGAATGGTAACCCAGGCAGAACATCAGCAAGAAAAAAGCAAACAAGTAATATTATGAAATAAAGGAAACTCAAAAACATACACAGTAAAGTGAAGGCTATATATTCTTTTTTATTGCATTCCAGGTTACAACACATGGTAAGTCCCCAATAAATCTTACCAAATTTAAGATAATCAAAGTCATACCAAGTATCTAATACTGCCATAATGGAATGATGCTATAAATCTATGGGAGGAAGATCAGTAAATTCACATATGTTGCAATTTAATAACATAGTTGAATCACAAAGACACTATTTGTATATTAAATACATATGACTTTTTCTTCAACAAAAAAGGAAATTCCGTTCTCCCAATATTATTGACATTTTTAATCCCTTATATTGCAAGTCTCTATTTTAGAAAGAGTCAAATATTGAAAAGATTTCTCTACTATAAAAGTTTTATTGTACTCTCAGGGAAAAGCAGAACGGACACATTCAAAAAGGCATGCCCCTTTTATAGTGGTCAACAGTTCTTACAACCTATCTTTTTTTTTTTTTTTTTTTTTTAGTGGACCCCTGTTGCAAGATTTTTCTTTAACACCAGAGATCTGAAGTGACATTTGAGTTTAAATGTTGGCTTAAAAACATGATAGGTGGAGACTCTTCAAGATGGCGATCTGAAGACAAAAGGCTTCCACTGCACCCCCGTGACTGATCAGGATATCTCGGGCTTCTCACCAGTATTTTGAGGGCAGAGGAGCTGACCCCAACCCCAGGGACCACAGAGGTCATGTCTGACAACGACCAGCAGATGGAGCTCTGATAACATATCTTCTGACCTTCGGA
>PVKS010052422.1:0-10772 GCA_004027875.1 Aplodontia rufa
AAGACCTCACTAAATTGCTGAGGCTGGTTTTGAACTTGTGATCCTCTTGCCTCAGACTCTTGAGTCTCTGGAATTACAGGAGTATGCAACATACCCCGTTTGTGTGTTTTTCTTATGCTAATACCACACTGTCTTCGTTACTGCACTGTAGCTTTGTAGTATGTTTTGTAATTGGGAAATGAAACTTTTCCAACTTTTTAAAAAATCAAATTGTTTTTGAAAAAAATTTTTAAAAGCCAGGACTGGGGGTTCAGTAGTGCACACCTGTAATCCTAGCTACTGGGGAGGCTGAGGCAGGAGGATCACAACTGTGGTCTTGACCAACCACAGCAAATTAGTGAGACCCTGCCTCATAAAAATTAAAAAAGAACTGGGAATGTAGCTCAGTAGTAAAGCACCCTTGAGTTCAGTCCCCAGTACAGGGTAAAAAAAAGGCTGAATGTAGCTCAGCAGTTCAACACTTGCCTTGCATATGTAAGGGCCTGGGTTTACTCCCCATCACCACACGCACAAAAAGATTGTTTTGGCCATTCTGGAACCCTTGACTATCCATATCTATATTAGAACTAATTTGTCAAGTTGTGGGGGATTATTTCCATCTTAACAACATTTAAGTTTTTTGACAAAGGAATACAGATTTGTGTTTTCCTTTGTTGAGGTTTTCTTTACTTTTTTTCAACAATGGTTGGCAATTTTCAATATTCAAATCTTGCACTTTTGTTAAATTTATTCCTCAGTACTTATTTTTTGTAATGTTATTGCAACAGGAATTATTTTCTTAATTTCATTTTCAGATTTTCATTGTAAGGAAAGATAATTGATTTTTGTGTTTTGATCTTATATTTTGCAACCTTGCTACATTCATTTATTAGCTCTAGTAGTTTTTTATTTAAATTTTTTAATACAAGATCATGTTAGCTGGGTGTGGTGGCACATGTTTGTAATCTCAGCAACCTAGGATTACAATGTAGGAGAGATAAATTTCTTTAAAGCTTCATCAGCATTTGACTTTATCAATATTTTTATTATACCCATTCCAATCAGCAGGTAATTATATTAATTTGTATCTCCCTGATTACTAATACTGTTGAACATCTTTGAATTTGTTTTTATCCCTTAATACAAATATTTCATGGTTTTATTTATTTTTTGTTGGTATTGGGGATTGAACCCAAGGACACCCTACTGCTGAGTTACGTCTACAGCCCGTTTTAATTTTTTTTTTTTGAGACAGGATCTTGCTAAACTGCTGAGGCTGGCCTCCAACTTGTGATCCTCCTGCCTCAGGCTTCCAATTATCTGGAATTACATGTGTGTAACACTGTGCTCAGCTGTTTCATGTTTTTTTTTTAAGAGAGAGAAGTGAGAAGAGAGAGTGAGAGAAAAAGAGAATCAATTTAATTTATGTTTTATCTGGCCTTCGTTTCTCTGACGCTTGGTTGTATATGTGGTGCTGGGGCTTGAACCCGGATCCTCGTGCATGCCAGGCAAGCTCTCCAACCACTGAGCTACCACTCCAGTCCTGTTTCATGATTTGAATTTGAATTTTTCTAATGGCTATTGACACTGAATATCTTTTCATGTGCATTTTTTTAAACCAACCATTTATCTTCTTGGGTGAAAATTTTTTTGAGTCTTTTGCCCATTAAAAAAATAAGGTTCTGGGGCAGGAGCAGTGGCTCAATGGTTATGGCGCTTGCCTGGTATGCACAGGGACATGGGTACGAACCCCAGTACCATGTGTAGAACAAAGTGTCGGAACAGCGAAAGCCACATGAAAAACTAAATATACAGCAATATAGATGAGTAAACTGCCATGAGATAGACTTCAGAATGGTGGAGTGAGGAACTGAACAAATCCTCCTCCTCCCAGTTCGTTCTTTTTTTATTACTGTGTAGTTTTCAGTTGAATGTATATGCCAGAGTTTGTTTATTTCATGGTGCGCAAAATTACTTTCAGAAAACTGAGCCCTAAGCCTCATTTTATTTTACTTTACATTTGTTTTGGTACTGGGGATTGAACTCAGGGCACTCTACTACCGAGCTATAAACTCAGCCCTGTTAATTTTTTTTTTTTGAGTTGCTAAATTTCTCAGGCTGTTTTCAAACTTGTGATCTTCCTGCCTCAGCCTCCCTCCTCAGCCTCCTGAGTTGCTGGGATTACATATGTGTGCCACAATAACCAGCTTCTAAAACTGTCTTTAAAAGACATGACTATTGGGACTGGAGCAGTGGCTCGATGGTTGCGGCGCTTGCCTGGCATGCGCAAGTATACAGGTTCAAACCCCAGGACCCACGTACACAACTAAGTGTCAGAGCACCCAAAGCCATGTGAAAAACTCAATAAAAATTAATTCTCTCTCTCACTGTCCTTTTCTCTTTAAAAAAAAGAGAATACCTTTTTGCTCACCCACCCACCTGGAGACAGGGGAATTGAGTTTGAGTGATGCTAAGGTAGAATCTAATAACTAGCTTTATTTTTCATAAAGTTTAACCTTTGAGATAGCAACTGATTATTTTAGAAGTAATAAAAGCAATTTAGGGACATATTGAGCTAAAAAAGTGAATTAAACATACTTTATTATATATAAATATGTATTTAATAAAATATATTATTTATATATAAAATTTATCATTTGTCATGATGAGCAGCATTCCTTATAATATAATTTTAATATTGGCCATTGTCCTCCTAGTGCTACAATTTTTGTTTCTGAGATCTGATTGGAATAATAGAAAAAGGGAAGATTCATTCTCTGTCTCTGTTTTTGTCTCTCTAAACCCAATCTCTTAAATTTATGGTATGTTTTCTTTTTTTCCTTCTGATTATCAAAGAAATTAAGTGCATGTTATAAAGAATTTGTCAAGTACAGAAAAGTATATACAAACAAGAAAATTAACCATCATCTCTCCACTAAGTGACTACAAGAAACCACAGCAACATGGCAAAGAAAGGCAACATTATTTTCAGTTATTTTCCTTCCATTTCTCATTGATTGATCAGTCTGATAATTAGAGGCTAATTTCATTTCTACATGGACTTCAGTTAGAGGCTTTCAGAGCGAGCGAGAGAGATGGAAGATAAATGGTCAATGGATGAACAAGGAGCTAGGTGTGAGAAGTGTTCTGAGGCAAATTTAACTAGAAACCAGAAAACAATTATTAGTGATGGCAGTTTCTAGGACCAATTCCATTTCACCTCATTTCTAGTCTGTTATCTGATCATTTCTTAGTGGTTGTGGTCAGTTCTAAGCCCTAATTCCACAAATTCTGCCTTTTAGGAACTAAGGTATGATTTTTGGTTCCAATAATTTGGTAAGGGCTTAGGAGTACTCACATTTTTACTTAACTTTTTTACCTTTCACATTTAAGGTTCATAAAGTGGGGCTCGAGCAGTGGCTCAGCAGTTACAGTGTTTGCCTGGCATGCACAAGGACCGGAGTTCAAACCCCAGCACCATGTACACAAAGAACTCTTGGAGCAATGAAAGCCACATGAAAAACTAAATAAAATTGATTCTCTCTTTCCCTCTCTCTCCCTCTCTCTCTCTCTTTCTCTCTCTCTCAGTGTCCCTCTTTCTTAAGAAAAAAGGTTCATAAAGAAGCCATACACATAAAGGACAAAGATGGATAGAAATTAAAATCACTTTGTGGTTAGTGGACTTAATGTTTAGTACCATAGTGCAGAGTTCTCTGGTAAAACTAGGTATCAGCGTATAACTTAGTCTCAGGGTCCAAAAAGAGCTTCATCTTTTCTAGCCAGTTTCCATTCTTTTCAGTAGCTGATCACTTAACTGACATAAACTACTAAGTACCCAAACAAGTGAAAGAGTCAAGAAAGCGAAATAACCAGGTACCCAGGATGCTCCAGCTTAGTAGTGTTTTAAGCTTTCTGAAGAGCAGGAAAGCCCTGAAGAAAAAGCCATCCAGAGTATGTGATCTTTTTTAGTGAGCATGTGACCTTTTAACCCAAAGTGACTCTCTGCTATAGTTTGGATCTTGACTGTCTCCCAAAGTTCCATATGTTAAAGTCTTGGTAGCCAGGCCAGAGTAGATTTGGAACATTTGCAGCTTGACCAGAAAAGGAGCATGGGTAAAGGTGCAGTCAAAGAGAGTGTGGCTGTTAGCACTGATAAAAAGAAGCCAATGCTGGGTGCAGTGTCGCATGCCAGTAATCCCAGTGATTTGCCAGGCTGAGGCAGGAAGATCACACATATCACAAATTTGAGGTCAGTCTCAGCAACTAGCAACTTAGCAAAATGCTGACTCAAAATAAAAAAAATAAAAAGGGCTGGGGATATAGTTCAGTGGTAGAGGTCACCCAGGTTCAAAAAAAAAAAAAAAAAAAAAGGAAAGAAAGGAATTGGCAAGGTTGCAGCCTTTACAGACTCAGAATACAAATTTGTTCTAAACTTCTAAATATATCCCAGGGCAGAATTATTGGATATATTTTGTTATAGACCTGTAGTGCCCTTAGTGCCTAACACTGTCCACAAAATCATTTCCCCATGTTCAGCCATCAAGGTACTCAGAGGCCATTGCAGCAGGAGTTCAAGCAGGCCCAGGTACAGCTCATGCAGATGGCAGGCCTTGGCATTGTCCATGTGATGCTTGTCTTGGAGGCTTGCAGAATTATGAGGTCATGGAGGCTTCCACCCAGATTTGAAAGGAAATCCTGGCAAGTCAGACAGAGTGTCTTAGGGTCAGGGTCCCTGCAAGCAGCCCCTGAGTGCGATGTATGGAGGTGGGGTGGACAGTTTAGACAGTTTAGCATAGTGTCTTGTAGAACTCAGACATTTGTTGTGGGGGCCTTTCCAGTGCCTTGGTCCTTCCTAAATGCCTCATTTCCATTCATTACCCAGCCTGTGTATTTTAAAAAAAATCTTCATTTTCATTTCCCTTCAACTCTTGCATTCCTAACAAATCTACTCCTTTGTGTGAAAAGGCACCCCACATTTGCAACTTGCAGCTCTCCATGTGAAATTCACGCCCTGGCAGTAATCTCCTGCTCATTTCTGTACACTGTGTCACAGTGAATGCTGTGGTTGCTATGTGCTTTAGATTCCTTAGGTATTCAAGACCTGCTTTTTTAGGAGCAATTCATCCATTGTCCCCACAAAACTGACCCAGTAAATAAATTATCCTCAACACACTCCTGAACTAAAGCTGTTTATAATGTTTCCAAAAAGTCTATCTGACCCACTGAGCACCAACAGGTCCTCAACCATGTCCTCTCTTCCCAATAAAATACCTTCTTTTGGGTTTCAGCCTCTCAATGTCTTGTGTAACCTGTGCTACAACATTCTTTTGGGTGCCCCCATCCACCCACAACAGTAGCATATACTTCCGGATGTTCCATTTCCTTCTGTTCCCCCTATTTATTTCTTAAGGTCCTGCGTCTTTTCTACCTGTTCAGGGCTAACAGTATTTGCTGGATCATAGTGTCTTTTGTGGTATTGACATTTGTTTACCTAACATAGTCCTTCAGATTTTGCCTTAATGGGATCCTTCCCATATTGAGAGGTGAAAAGAAAACAAGTTTGAGAGCTGCAGAAAGTATCCACTATACTAATAAAACCTCTTTACCCACATCAGTAGGGTAATTTCTTCTGAAAGATATCTGTGTCATTCCATTATTTAATGTAGACCAGACTCACATATATTAAAATCCCACTTCAGTGATATTCTCCTCTTCCCTTCCCTTGGAACCCTAACTGTGCCGTGGGCATCACCCAAACTCATGGCCCAGTCCATCCTGCTTCACAAACCCTGTCACCTGAAACTCACTAAATAATGCCTAACACACTCTATGCTGCTCATCATGGTCCTCGTCTCTCGATTTTTTCTGAATGTTTTGTACATCAGCCATCAAAAGATGGATTTTAGGGGCTGGAGCGGTGGCTCAGTGGTTTCGGTGCTTCCTGGCAAGCATGAGGACCCGGGTTCAAACCCCAGCACCACGTACACAACTAAGTGTTGGAGCAACAAAGGCCATGTGAAAAACTAAATAAAGTTGTTCCTCTCTTTCTCTGTCTCTCTCACAGTCCCTCTCTTTTTTTTAAAAAAAGGATGGGTTTTAATCTTTTCTTCTTTTTGACACTTTGAAGTTTTCAGAGGTCTCTTCAATAGTTTTATGAATCTGGGTTCCCTTGTGGGAAGGGTGAGGTAATGGGAAGTCATTACACTTTACTTTCATACTTTTCCATTAAATATGAATCTGAGTTAGTTTCCTGGACATAATAACAGAAAATATAACCTCCTTTTTCTGTCTCAAATCAGAACATCATTTTATACCTTAAAAATATGGGCTGGAGCGGTGGCTCAGTGGTTTCGGCGCTTGCCTTGCAAGCATGAGGACCCGGGTTCAAACCCCAGCACCACGTACACAACTGAGTGTTGGAGCAACTAAGGCCATGTGAAAAACTAAATAAAGTTGTTTCTCTCTTTCTCTCTCTCACTGTCCCTCTTTCTTAAAAAAATCTGTACATATGATAAATATATTTAAGTAAATATCT
Organism: Aplodontia rufa; assembly: GCA_004027875.1. Lineage (NCBI taxonomy): Eukaryota > Metazoa > Chordata > Mammalia > Rodentia > Aplodontiidae > Aplodontia > Aplodontia rufa. Next base: position 6,515 of record PVKS010052422.1, read on the forward strand.
AATAAATATAACAAAAATCATAATTCATGTATACACACACACATATACAGACACACCCATATACCCACACTCATACCCACATACTGCTTTTAGGCCTAGAGATATCTTTGGGGGTACATCCCTCTCTTCCCTTTCATGTAGGCCAAGTTTGACCTCTAAGATATTAAGCCTTTTCTACCTTCATTTCCTGATCCTTTGGTTTGCCTTCTGACATTGCTAAAGCTAAATCAGTCTCCTGAGCTGTGGTTCTCTGTTCATTTAAAACACGCTGTAGTTGCTCTGTCTGCTGCCAAGGTCCTTAAGCTGTTGCTGTGCCAACCAGATTCTCAAGGCCAAGGTATTACCACTACGGTCTTTTTTTAGTGCATTTTTTTGTTCAGGTATTTTCCTTTGGATTTATTGTAATTTATTTCATTCGTTTTTTTTCCTGTTACTTCAATTCTAGAAGCATCCATATTCCTCTTGTATTCAGGGCTCTCACACTTCTTGATATTGTTTTCAATAAACACCATCATCTTTTGGGTCTTTGAAATCCGTAAACAGGATCAAGGTCTGCTGAAGGAACAATCAAGAGCTTGTGGTAGAGGAAAGAGGACGTTAGAAGCATGGCAAATCAGCTAATCACATCACTATGTGAGTCACATTACAGTACCCTCTTTGACAATGAATTTGGTTTAGAATCAGGTAAAGAACAATGTCATATGGGGGGGGCGAGTACCACCTATCAACACTTAAAGCCTCAATCAATCTTCACCAAACAAAGCTCAATTTGCAGGCATAACAGAAGTAGGATGGTAAAAGGGAAAACTAAGCAATGGTATCTAAAATCATGCCATTGTGTTAAAGAGTAAGGATGTGGTAAAAAAATTATAGATTCCTTGTTCACAGTAGCCGAACACTAGAAACCCAAATGCCCCTTAACATAAAGATGGATAAACAAATTGCCTGATTTTGTTACATGGAAAATTACTAAGAAAAAAGATTTAGGCTAAACATTTTTTTGAAAAGAATATTTCATAGATGCTATTGTGTATTTCATGTTGCATCACATCAGGAGGCAAATAATGTTGGATTGTCCTAATAATTATGGTGCTAACTTTGATTATTTGGTTAACATTTCTTCCTTGACATTTTTTTCTTTTTATAATGAGTGAATTATCGGTGGGGTGATACTTTGAGATATTATCCATATTCTTTTTCTCTTAATCATTTTAGCATCCATTAATGATACTTACCTAAATTCATTACATTGAAATTGAAAAATAATTTTCAAAATCTATCCTTCTGCATTTCTTAGCTGCCATTCTTCTGAAAAGAAAACCTTCCCTTTTTTCTGGTTGAAGCATTTTAATGGTATCATTCTTAGAGAATTAGCAATGTACAAATGTTAACATACCATTCAGACTGTTTTACAGCCTTTTAAAATAAGTTCTTGGAATCAGCAAGGCACATTGGTGCATGCCTATAATCCGAACACTTCGAAGGCAGAGGCAAGAGGACTGCAATTTGGAGGTCAGTCTCAGGAACTTAATTAATTAATTAATTAATTTAAAGAGAGAGGGACAGTGAGAGAGAGAGAGAGAGAGAGAGAGAATCAACTTTATTATTTAATTTTTCACGTGGTTTTCGTTTCTTGGACACTTTGTTGTGTACGTGGTTCTGGGGTTTGAACTTGCGTACTTGAGCATGCCAGGCAAGCACTGTAACTGCTGAGCCACCGCTCCATTCCCCCTCAGGAACTTACTGAGACCCTGTGTCAAGACAAAAATTAAGAAGGGCTGGGGATGTAGCTCAGTGGTAAAGTCCCCCTGAGTTCAATCCCTAGTACCAAAAAATAAAAATAAGAATAAATAAATAAATGTAACATCTGGGGATGTAGCTCAGTAGTAGGGTGCTTGCCTAGCATATGCAAGGCCCTGGATTTAATCCCCAGTGATGCAAAATATCAGTTAAATAAAAACCATAAACATCTCTCTCCCTCCCTCTCTCTCTGCACTGAGTGAGAACCGAACCAAAGGGTACTTTACCACTAGCTACAACCCCAGCCCTGCTTTATTTTTATTATGTGACAAGTTTTTGCTAAGTTGCTGAGGCTGGCCTTGAGCTTGTGATCCTCCTGTTTCAGCCTCCTAAATTGTTGGGATTACAGGCATGTGCCACCCCACCTGGCCTTATTCCTCTTGTCTAAGTGAAACTTTGTGCCCTTTATATGATTCAAAAACTCTATTTCTGAATAGACATCCAAAGGAATTGATATCAATATTTCGAAGAGATACCTATCCTCCAATGTTTATTACTGCACTAGTCATAATAACCAAGATATGGAAACATATGGAACATTGTCCATAAAACTAATGAATTCCTGTCACTTGCAACAACATGAATGGAATTGGAGACCATCATGTTAAGTAAAATAAGGCAGACACAGAAAGATAAATACCCCATGATCTCATTCATATGTACAATCTAAAAATATGATTTTTGTATACTTAAATTTGCCAATCTTTTTTCTCTCTCTGGTGGTTCTGGGGATTGAACCCAGAGGCATTCTACCACTGAGTCACAACCCCAGCCATTTTTATTTTGAGACAGGGTCTTGATAGTTGCTTGGGTTGGCCTCAAACTTTCCATCCTCCTGCCTCAGCTTCCAGATTAACTGGAATTACAAGCATGCACCACTGGCCCAGATAATCTTTTCTTATTTGTAGCTTCATTAGTTTGCTTATTAAAAATTTTTTTTGTGGTGCTAGGTATTGAACCCAGGGCCTCAAACATGCTAAGCAATGCTCTACCACTGATCCCAGCTCTTATTTTAAATTCTTTAATTGAAATATGTACAAAAGTATGCATGTCAAAAGAATGTTCAACAAATTTCCACAAACTGAATAGTTCCATGTAACAAACACCTAGATCAAGGCTGGGGATGTGGCTCAGTGGTACAGTATTTGCCTGGTGTCCTCAAGGCCCTGGGTTCAATCCCTAGCACCACCAGAAAACAACACCACCACCTAGATCAATAAGCACAACAGGATCAATACCCTGAAAGCTTACTTTGTGCTCCCATTCAGTCACTGACTGCTTCTTCCCACACAAGGGATTCAGTTAGCTTCCTATGGCTTCGTTTTTAAAATATGTCATTTTTAGCCAGGTACAGTGGCTTATGCCTGTAATTCCAGCATCTGGGACTGAGACAGGAGGGTTGCAAGTTTGAGGCTAGCCTCAGCAACTTAGCAGACCCTGTCTTGAAATATAAAAAATAAATAAATAAATAAAAAGGTCTTGGGATGTAACTCAGTGGTAAAATGCCCTGTAAACAATTCAGTAACTAACAACACACACACACATGCACGTGCGCACACACAGACACACACACACACCACTCTGGCTGTGCATGGAGAATGACTGTGTACTGGAGGAGTGAGCAGAGTATAAGAGGGAGACAATTTTTACAAGAATATTGTAGTAATTTGAGGGACAATAATGACTTTGGTTAGGGAGATACAGTGGTCAAATTTCAGTTACGAGTATTTAGTTCATGTATCAGTAATAAGGTACAACACTTTTTTTAATAGAAAGAGGGACAGTAAGAGAGAGAGAGAAAGAGAGAATCAATTTTATTTAGTTTTTCACGTGGTTTTGTTGCTCTGACACTTAGTTGTGTACGTGGTTTTGGGGTTTGAACCCATGTACTTGTGGATGGCAGGCAAGTGCTGTAACTGCAGAACCACTGCTCCAGCCTCCAGTACAACACTTTTTTTTTTAAAAAGTGATGCATTTATACAAGAGAATATCATCTGGCAATAAAAAATAATGATGCATGCTACAACACAGATGAAACTTTAAATTGGAAATTATCAAAGAAAAAATTATATAACATATACTCTTCATAAGAAGGTGGAGTAAGTTCACAACTCTTAGGGAAAAATTTAAGGCCAAATACATTACATTAAGGTTAAAGAGGGTCGTTGCATTATGATAATTGTTTTTTTATTAGAAGTATATAGAGATACAATTGAGGGGGAAACATTATCAAAACATCAGTAACCAATATATATATACTTTGTTATCCAGGGGTAATGCGAAAACATGGATGACCACCTTGGGTTTCACCTGTTGCAGTTTCCCCCAGAGGAACTCATGCGTTAAATGGGTATCTCATGGAGGAATGACATCTGTTTCTGAGATAGTTCCCCCATATTCCCACTCTCTAGTCTCCTAGGAGTTCTTTCTACACCCTCTCCCCTTCCCATCCCCAACC
>PVKS010052423.1:0-10771 GCA_004027875.1 Aplodontia rufa
AGGTTTTGGATTCATTCATCCAGTGAGGGGGCAGCTGGATTGGTTCCATAATTTAGCTATTTTAAACTGAGCTGTTATGAACATATATTTTGCTGTGTCCCTATAATGTGCTGATTCTAACTTCTCTGGGAAAATACCCAGAAGAAGGATAGCTGGGTCATATGGTGGATTCAACCCTAATTTTTTGAGGGGTCTCCACACTGTTTTCCAGAGGGGCTATACCAATCTACAATTCCACCAACAGTATATTATTGTTCCTATCTCCCCACAATCCCTCCAGCATTTGTAATTTTTTTATTCTTCATCATTACCAGTCTGACTGGAGTGAGCTGAAAACTTAATGTAGTTTTGATTTGCATTTCTTTAATTACAAGTGATTTAGAAATTTTCTCATGCATTCATTGGCTTGCTCAATTTCCTCTGTTGAGAAGTTTCTGTTTAGCTCTCTGGCCCATTTATTGATTGAATTGTTTGTGTTTGTTATTGAGTTTTTTCAGTTCTTTGACAATTTTGTATATTAATCCTCTGTCAGAAGGATTACAGACCATGATTCTCTCCATTCTTTATGTTATCTCTTGACTGTTTTGACTATTTCCTTGTATGTACAGAAACCTTTTAGTTTAATGGCATCCCGTTCATTGATTTTTGACTGTAATTCTTTCACTTTGGTAGTCTTTTGAGGAAGTTTTTGCCAACTCCCATATACTGGACCGTTGGTCCTAATTTTTCTTCAAGCAGTTGTATGGTAGCAACTTTAATTCCTAATTCCTTGATCTATTTTGAAGGAGAAAAGTTGAAAGCATTTCCACTAAACTTGGGAACAAGACAAGACTGTCCAATCTCACCACTTTATTCAGTATAGTCCTTGAGACCCTGGCTGTAGCAATCAGGCAAGAGGAGGAAAGTAAAGGGATAAGAAGAGGCAGAGAGGAAGTCAAACTGTCCTTTTTTGCTGATGATATGATCCTTTATGTGGAAGATCAAAAAAATCCACCAGAAAATTTCTAGAACTTATAAACAAATTTAGTAAAGTTGCAGGTTATAAGATCAACACCCATAAATCAATAGCTTTCCTATACACCAACATTACTAGGGCAGAAGAAGAAATTAGGAAATCAGTCTCATTCACAATATCCTCGAATAAATACAATACTTGGGAATAAATCTAACTAGGGAAGTCAAGGACCTCTACAACAAAAATTATTGGACACTGAAGAATGAAATGCAAGTTGACCTGAAAAGATGGAAAGGTGTTCCATGGTCTCGGTTAGGAAGAATTATTGTAATTATGATGACCATTTTGCCAAAAGCACTATACAGATTCAATGTAATTCCCATTCAGATTCCAATGACATTCTTTGCAGATCTAGAAAAAGCAATTCTAAACTGCATTTGGAACAATAAGATACCCAAAATAGCCGAAACATTGCTAAGAAAGAAAGACAAAACAGGTGGTTTTGCAATCCAGATCTAAAATTTTACTATAGAGCTAAAGTATTAAAAATAACATGGTACTGGTATCAAAATAGGAATGAAGATCAATGGAATAGCATAGAAGACTCTGAGACAAACCCACAAATCTCTAAACATCTGATCTTTGACAAAGGGGATCAAAATATCACAAGCATGGTAGAGAGCCTATACAAAAAATGATGCTGTACAATTACAAACAATGATATTGCAGCCTTTGAAGGTAAATGGATGGCTATGGAAGAAATTATGCTGAGTAAAATCAGCTTAACCCGGAGAACTAATGGTTGATTGTCTCCATTCATCTGTGGAGGTTGGGACTAGACCCTGGACAGTGAGAAAGTTGGTCTATTATCATGTGTTAAATCCAGATAAGATGTAAATCTATACAACGTAATCCTTTTTTAGAGATATTGTGGGAAGAGGAAGGGAGGGATAAGGGTGGGTAATTGGGGGGGCACTCCTGGGGGTAATTGTAATATCCAGAATCTATACACATTTTATATTATTTTGTTAAAAATGTGTATGGTTGTTCAAAAATAAAAAAAAATTAAAAAATGATGCTGTAAAAACTGGGCAGCCACTTGCAGAAAATTGAAATTAGACCCTTATCTCTCACCTTGCACAAAAATTAAAACAGACAAACTGTTTATAAGCCTGATTATTCAGCTTTCTTTACTAATTTTTAACTATAAATAAATAATACTATTCAAATTTGATTTTCCCTTAGATTTAAATTTATTATTATTGACCATTAAAGTTTCTTAGCACAGAATGACTATTCCTCAAATATTGAAGAATTTCTTTCTCCTTTGAAAGAAAATTGAAATTTGATTCCTAATTATCATGGAGGAAAACTTTAAGGATTTAGGAACTGCAGCAAAACTGATTGTAATTTCTACTCATGTACATGCCAACTGTGCAGCTTTGTGTAGTCCTTAATTCACTTAATTTTGGTTATTTTTATATAAAATGAAAAGAAAAATACAAAACTTTGTGTATTTCTTTGATGTTGAAAATATTTTAAAGTACCTAGGAAATACCTTGCACAGAGTAGGCCTCCATAATCACCAAATATTTCTGATTTCTGATACTCTGGAATACAAAACCTTTTTAATAATTATCTAAATTTTTGAAAAATTTCTTGAGGACTTTTTTGGTCATGATTTCATAGAACAAGTTTTCAATGAATAGACTATTCAAAGTGGTAAAATGCTATTAATGTATGCACAAAAAGATAATTATTTTGTGAAGCCTGTAGGAGATTCTTACCACCCAGAATTTAACCAATTAAAAATCATTAACTTTTTACTAAACTAAATAGCAATGAGTAGTTCAAGAAATATGGTAGTGATAATTAACTTATATGGGATCAGCAATAAGGACATTTGGGTACAAGGAGCAAAGAAAAGTAATGGTGATTATAAAGCTAAAACTCCAAATTGGTTAGATTACATATTTCTTTGATTTTTCTCATTTTCTTCCTAAACTTTCATAATTCTAAGTGGACTCAATGTTTTCTTCTCCTTAAAAGACAGTCCTATAAGATAAAATTGCATTCTCTTCAGCCACACAGGCACAAACATTCACAGGGATCTACACATACACACACACACACATTTTACTACAACATAACAGGAAAATAGACTGTGCTTAGTATCTTTGAGGTTAAAAAGTTATCTTTCATGGCTGACACTTTCTCAGCTACCCTATTGACTGCAAGGCAAATTCTTTCACTTGAGTTATAAAGTGTTAAGAAATAGAGGTTTATAATAGCAAAGATGACAGCCTTTTAACAAGAATTGCATGAGCACACCACTATAATTTTACTTTTTGTCTAATTCTGACAAAAGCCTCCCTAGATCATGGTTAATGGCACTCTGGGGTTTCAACATTTCAAAAACAGGCCACATAATTCAGTGAGCATCTAGGAAGTATCCAGTATACATATCAAAAATGGAGGAAAGGAAGAGGTTAGTATTTTCATCAAATGCCACCAGTCCAATATGTACTGAGAAGAAAACAGTGGCCAGTGGCACAGAATTCTGTATAGATTTTTCTTTTCTGTCAGTCTTGTCAGTTAAGCTGCTACATCACTGAAGGCTCCGTTAATGTATTTGGGTTTTTCCTTTTAATCTCTTCAACTTTTTGGGCACTTCTTGTGTGTTTTCACAAATGAAGAGGACACTGGGTTTTAGGTGCTAAACAAAAATTTTGACTGTTGGTATGCAAGGTGCTCCATTATGAAACATATTATGAAATAATTGAATAATTATCATCTCCCTTTTTGTTTTCCAAATCAGAGAATCACTTCAAATAATTTTGTAAATTTAGGTGAAATTTGTCTCTAAGAATAGATGGCAAAGCTTTGTTGGGTGAGAGTTCTGAAAACTTGGTATTCTGAAGAAATAAAGTTTTTTGGTGTAGGAAAAATTCCTTATTTCATATTTATTCTCCAAAAACTACTCAAAGGATGAATATTTTAGGATCCTCTACATTTAATCAGAAATGTTTTTAGTTTTCATGCTAGTTTGTAATGTGTAATAGAATTCATTTTGGAAATATTTATTAGTCACTTTTCATTGTTGTAATGAAATATTTGATATCAGGCTACATATGAAATAAACAGAGGTTTATTTAGTTTACTGTTTTGGATGTTCCTAGTCCAGGTTTGGGTAGTTTTATTGGTTTAGCCTTTGTTGAGGATTGTGGCACATCATGGCAGGAGTGCATGTAGATGCAAATGGCCACATATAGACTCAGAGCAGAGAGTAAAAGAGAACAAGATCAAGTGTGACCAGGCATGCTAGTCTTATAACAATCTTCTTGCAAGAATGGAAAGAATCATAGGAGAACTATAGAAAGCTGTCCATAAAATACTTTATGCCCCTAGTTGCCTAAGGACCTTACATGAAGCCACACTGTCTAAAGTTTCCATTTCTAAATAGCACCATCCCTGGGGTCCAAACTGCGAACATACATATATTTTGGGGATACTCAGCAGTCAAATGATAGCAATTTCCTTTAGTGAATTTTGTATATTATTCCAGGAAGTGAATTTCTACTATATACTTTGATAGGAAGGAAGTATAATATTGTGAGTGTTTACGGGGGAATGGAAATACAAATGATATTCTATTTCCTAATCTGGGTGGTAGTAGCATGGGTGGATTCTCTTTTGATCATTAATTCAGGCACATATGCATATTTTAGACACTTTATAAGTATTATATATAAACATTGTGAATCAAATTGAATTGTAAAAACAGAAATGAAAATTTAGCCTACACGTAATCCAAGGGGCAATTTTTTTTCAGATATGAAGACTGAACTTGGGGCCTTGCACGTGGTATGCAAGTGCTCTGCCACTGAGCTAAATCCCTAACCCCAAGAGGGAATTTTTTAAACCACAGCAAAAATTGGTAACACGAGAGAAACTTTACTTTCCACATATTGACAGTGACCAATTTAGTTTTAATTGGAATTTCACTCTTATAATATGAATGAAAACCATTTCTTTCCTGAAAAATTATTGTTCATATCTCTGTGTAAGCTCATTATGTTGAGATTATATAATTTAATTCATGAATTATATGAGTTTCTCAAGTACACATTAATTACTGGAAAGAGTGAGGGCAGCAAGATGGTAGAGTAGGTTATTTTTATCCTTCCACAAAAAACAAAAATTATTCACCTATCTGGGAGCAAAAATGGTTCAGGGGAGCTTAGGAGTCAATTTAAGAAGCTGCAACCACACACTGGAGTGCAAAACTGAAGAACAAATAAACAAAAGGAATAAGAAGAACAGTTTCATTTTGCATACATCATCTCATATCCCAGGCTGAGAAGAGGGAAATTCTAAGATCATGAGATCCCAGAAGGAAACGAGAGCAATGAATAACTAACCTCTCTGAATTTGGTAGCAAGCAAGTCAACATAGCTGTAAAGTCTAGGAACAAATAAAATAGACAGAGGCTATCAGGATCAGTTATATGATGATCCATAGTGACGTGCTCTACAGACAATTTCAGCAACTTTTGTGGCTGAGAATCTCAATATCCCTGTGACCACCATGCACCCCTACAGCTTTCTTCATAGAAGAACTCCATAGCATTCATCATGATGGAGCCTGAAATCTGCTCCCCACAAACCTTCAGCAGCTTTTGCTGCTGAGGCAACTAACAGCCAACATAACCACAAAGACTCCTGAAGTTTTTCCTGCTAATATCAAGACATTTACGGTTCCCTGACTCAGCTCTTTTTGTTCTCTCCCTTTCAGAGTCACCACAGCAAGAGCTGTTGTTGGCTCCATGCCCTTGCGAGGCAGCATAACAACTGCATAAGTGCCCACAAGTGACTCTAGCTCCCAGCACCAGTAAAAGCTTCCAGTGTTTCATGCATGTCTATAGCTGATTCTGTAGCTGTGTGCAAGCATATAGCCAAGCCTGAATCTTTTGTCAAGCCCTTACAACCATATGTGAACTGATAACTGGCTCACAAACTCACATGCATGCATACTATCAGCTGAAAATATGTATGCAGTCATATTTAACTATTGCTAACCCTCTTTGCCACAGTTGTAAATGTGCAAGCCATCAGTCTTTGTCTCCATTAGCAGTGCAACTACGTATTATCCAACCGCAACCCCCACTACTGGTGCCAACCACCATTCTCAGATGAGCAGTTGATCCCTATAAATACATAAATGCTCATCATCTGGCTCTTGCAGCTGTGTGTATGTATACATGTTGCCAGTCTCCACCATCATTTCTTCAAGTTGTCAGTCTTGCTTTATGTACCAAGATATGCATCAATACCTGGACAAAGCAGCTAAGTGCATGCTTGCTAGTCCCAACTTGTCTGACAAAAATCTGTTGTAGCTGGATCCAGAGGCAACAGTGAAGAACCCAATATCTTTGACACAACTGCATAAACCCATTACAATCCTCACTGACAAGGACCATGGAGCTGCCAATATCGCAGACTCCCAAAGTCTGAGTCAGTGAAACACCATACAGACACAATCCCAGAATTGCTACATTTCCTTGCAGTTAGTTGATAGTGCCTCAAGGTGCCACACTGTGCTCTTCCAAATAGAAGGTCTTTCCTTACCAAAGCAATTCCATAAACATTGTGATTGGTAACTGCTTTTTAAAAATTCCATGCCATTGCACAAAGCTATAAGAATTAAGAATAATGAAGGAATCATGGCACCACAAGAGGAACACAGTAAGCCTTCAATAACCAACACCAAGACAATGGAGATCTGTTAATTACATGGCAAAGAAAAAATCCAAGTAATTGCTCTAAAGAAGTGCAGAAAGCTAAAAAAAAAGAACAGATATGTGTGATATGTGTATGACAGATCAGGGAAACATCACAAGAACAAAAAGAGAAGCTTAAAAAAGAGATAGAAATTTTTAAAAAGAATCAAACACAAATTCAGATTTAGGACCATAATGACTACAGTAATAAACATAATACAGAGTTTCAACAACAGAGTGAAATAAATGAAAGAATTATCAAACTCAAAAATAATTCATTTGAAATCTTTCAGATAATTGGTGAAAAAGGGATGAAAAGAAATGAAGAGGCCTACAGCATAACATTCATGGCACTGCATCAAAGAAACAAGCATTTGTATTATGGAATCCTCAAGAGAAACAGAGAGCAAAAAGGAAAGAATCTTTGTAAAAGAAATAATGGCTGGAAATTTCTCAAACCTGGGAAGAGGTTCATTAACTCAAGTGCATAAATCACAAAAATCCCCAAATGGTGTCAACCAAAGAATATTTCACCAAGACACAGTATAATCAAATTGTATAATATAAAAACAAAGAGAACATCCTGAAAGCAACAACAGAAAAAAAAATAGTATTACTTATAAGCAAGTTTCCATAAAGTAACTGGGAATCCCTCAGCAGAAACATTGCAAGCCAGGGGAAAATAGACTGATATATTCAAAATACTGAAAGAAAAATACTTTACTGGGAAAAGTTGTCTTTCAGAAAGGAGTGAAATACAAAGATTTTCCCAGAAAATTAGAAGCTGAGAAATCATATCACATTTGGGCCTTCCTAATGAGAAATACTTAAGTAGTGTTCTTTATACTTGAAAAAGGTCCTAAAAAGTAATATGGAAAAACTTGAAAACATAAACATGACTTGCGAAGTTAAATATATAGTCAAATTCAGCATAAACTAATATTGTGAGTACTGTAATGGTTGTGTGTAAATCAAGTCTTAGAAAAAAGTTTTAACAAATGGGAATAATTAAAATATAATTGAATATCTTTTCTGAAAATGGAAGTCAATAACAAGAAAGATATCTAGAAAATTCACAAAAAAAAGTAGAAATTAAGCAAGAATCTCCTGAACAACCAGTGAATACAGAATAGAAAATATTTGGAGACAAATGGAAATGAAAACACAGCAATACAAAAACTAAATTTATTCAGCCAAAATAGTCATAAGAGGGAAGTGTATAATAATTAGCAGTTACATGAATAAAAAAGAAAGATGTCAATAAAGCAATCTACATTCATACCTTAAGGAACTAGAAAAATAAGAAAACTAAGCAGAGTACAGACTGAGGAAGGAAATTACAAAGATTAGATCAGAAATAAATGAGATGAAAACTACAAAAATAGTTGAAAAGATGAATGAAACTGAGCTATTTTTTATTGAGAAATTTATTTGTTGAAAAATCATGCAAGTTTTTAACAAAATAATATAAAATATATATAGAATCTGAAGATTAGATTTACCCCCAAGAGTGCCCCCAATTACCCACCCTTATCCTTCCCTTCCCTTTCCCACAACATCTCTAAAAATGTATTAGGTTGTATAACATTACATCTTATCTGGATTTAACACATGATAATAGACCACCTTTCTCAACGGCCAGGGTCTAGTTCCAGCCTTCACAGATGAGTGAAGACATCCAACCCTTGGTTCTCTGGGTTATGCTGATTTCACTCAGCATAATTTCTTCCATAGCCATCCATTTACCTTCAAAAGCTGCAATATCATTGTTTATTTACAATTGCTAAATTATGAAACTGAGTTTTTTTTGAGAAAATGACAAAATTTTCAATGAAATAACAAAGAAAAATGAGAGAGTAATCAAGAAAATTAAATAAAAAAGATATTGCAACTGGTATCTCAAAAATGTAAAAGATTACAAGAAAATATTTCAATATACACCAACAACTTGTATAACCTAGAGGAAATAGATAAATTCCTAGAAATATGTAACCTCCATGACTGAATCATGAAAAAATAAAGTTAAGCAAACGAACATCAAGTAAGAAGTCGAATCAAAACTCAAAAGTTATTCAACAAAATGAGGCTCAAGAGAACCAGCCTTCCCTGGTGAATTCTGCCATACACTAGAAGAATTAATGTGAACTTTCTCCAAGGTATTTCAAAATATTCAAGAAGTATACCTTCCAAATTATTTTATAAGACTAGCATTACCCTTATACCAAAGACAGACAAGAACATTAAGAAAACAAAATTTCACATGTATACGCAAATTTCTATCTATAACATGGAGGTAAAAGAGAGGAGATATGGGAGCAGGGAGTGGTGGAATGAGGGAGATCCTGGACTAGGATCAACATTAACTTACTTTGTTAATAACCATCTATCCATGAATATATAACAACAATTCCTTTCAATAGGTAAAATTATGTCAAACAAATAAAAAAATTAAAAAAGAAAAGAAAATTATATTGAAATACCCTATATGAACACAACTGCAAAATATCAGTAAATCAAAATTAATATATTAAAAATATGTTATGACATCATCGTGGGATGTATTCCTGGGTAATAAATAGATAGCATTCAAATATAAAGAAACTGATGAGATACAATACATTAATATAATGAAGGATAAAAATCATATAACTATCTTACAAGATGCATAAAAAGCAGCTGATAAAACTCTACGTCTTTTCATGATAACAACTCTGAATTTGGAAAGTGAGGAATATTTTTCAACATAATAAAGATTATGCATGACAAATCCATAGTTAACATCACTCCCAATGGTAAGAAGTTAAAAACATCTTCTTTAAGATCAGGAACCAAACAATTTGTAATAAATATATCACTGCAATGCAGGCTGTTGTTAATTGGAACATTTTGCATACATGAAAGTAGTAGGTGTATGGCTAAGTTCTGTACCTTTGTATAAAATTTGCTAAGAATGCTCTCAAAAGATAAAGTCATAAAAAGGTTATATTTGCAGGTTATTAACCTTGAATGTAAATGGATTAAATCAACAAATAGAATTCACAGACAAGCTGACTTACACATATTCCACCCAACATCTACAGAATATATATTATTTTCTTCATTACATGGAATGTTATCAGGGATAGATTATATATTAAGCTACTAAACAAAACAAATCTTAACAGATTCAAAAACTTCAAATCATATCCTGTATCTTTTCTGCCCACAATCAAAACAAAAACAAAAAGAAGAAGTTGACAGGAAGATAAACTGTTCAAATTATAAAAATTCATGAAAACTGAAGACACATTTAAACAAATAGGCCACCAAAGAATGCACAAGTAAAATTTAAAAACATTCTCAAAACAATTGAAAATTGAGGCAATGCATCAAAAATTTTAATATAGAGCTACAATAGTATTAGGCAGAAAATGTATAGCAAAAACTGCCTATTTTAACTATAGAATATTTCAAATAAAAAGCCTAATAATACATTTTAAGTACCTAGGAAAAGAAGGGCAAAATAAACCCTAAATTAGTAGAAGGAAATAAAGAACAAAGATCAAACTACAAATTAATGAAATAGAAACTAAAAACATAAAATAACAATAATATGAGCAGATAATAAAAAATGAGAAACTGTTTACTATCTAACCAGAAGAAAAACAGAGAAGAATAAAAAATAAATAAAATAAAATGAGAGATAAACAATGAGACATTACAAACAATGCCACTGAAACACAAGGGAGGGCAGGCATGCATGACAACCCAAGGACCCTGTATCCTGACCCTACTCTGCCACCCAGCATGCCCTGGCAGGCACACAGGACAAACCTAGGGCTCCATAACCAGGAAATGCCCTGCCACCGTGTGTGCCCAGGAATCTTGACTCCGGTCCTGGCAGGTGTTCAGGATGCCCAGAGGACCCCACAATTAGACACCATCTCACCAATGTGTGTGCCCAGGATTCTGGCCCAGGAACTGACACACATGCAGGTCACCCCAAAGGCCATTAACCTAGACCCCACCCTGCCAAGCTGACATAGGACTCTAGCCCT
>PVKS010052424.1:0-10774 GCA_004027875.1 Aplodontia rufa
GTCCATTCACCTCATAAATGTTTATGAGGCTCATGCCAAGGTCAAGGAAGGTGCAGGCCCCACACACATGGTAGGGAAGGAGCACAGACTTTGCTCTTGTGGTTTGTAGTCTAGTAAGGGGAAGCAATCCAACAATCAGTGTTGTGTCAATCAGTGTTCTCCAGAGAAACAGAGCCAATCAGAGAGGGAGGGGGAGGTGTCAGAGGATCCCATCAGAGGAATTGGCCCAGGTGATTATGGAGGCTGAGCTGTCCTGTGAGCGGCAATCTGACCCCGGGCAGCCGGTGGTTCAGTCCAAGTCTTGTAGGGGTCTGAGAACCAGGGAGCCGACAGTGTGAGTCCTGGCATTGAAACCTGGAGAACCCGGAGTCCCAAGGTCCAGGGGCAGGGAAGAGCGTCAGCCCCAGAGAGTGAGCGAGTGAATTCATCTTGCTCTGCCATTTTGTTGACCAGGCCTGTCCACGCTGGGCAGGGGCCACCGTGCACTGACTCACATGCCCTCCAGGCACTCCCGGAAGGATGCTGCCCCAGCTAGCTGGGTATCCCTTAGCCCTGTCATCACAGAGGGTGACAGATGAGAGCTTCTTTGGCTGGGATGGGCAGGGAAGGAGTGGGTGACCTTGGAGAGAAGACCTGGTACCAAGCAGGGGGAAAGAGCTGAGGGGAAGCTCCCAAGACGGGTGGCAGCAGGCGCATGGCCCCCTGGCTGGGACCAGCTGGGGTTAGGCAATGACCCAAAGGTGGGAGGAGGGCTTCAGGGTGCAAGTGATGGGGAGAGGGGCAGAAGCAGGTTGGCAAAGTCTAGGACCCTCAGGGCAGCATCAAGGCCTCGAGGGTCCCCAGATACTCAGGTGGAACAGGAACACTGTGCATTCTGCTGGAAGAGTTTTGTTACTTCAGTATACTACCACCTGGGGACAGCAGGCCCTCTTAACATTCCTTCACTTTCTACAGCTTCACTTAGCTGCAGTCAACCATAATCTGACAATATTAAATGGAAAATTCTAGAAATAAGCACTTCATAGGTTTTCAATAAGGTTTGTTTATTTATTTATTTATTTATTTATGGTGCTGGGGATTGAACACAGGGGTGCTTAACCACCAAGCCACATTCCCAGCCCTTTTTATTTTTTATTTTGAGACAGGGTCTCGCTAAATTACTTAGGGCCTCCTTAAGTTACTGAGGCTCGCCTTGAACTTGTGCTCCTCCTGTCTCTGCCTCCTGAGGTATTGGATTATAGATGACGCCAACTGTGCTGGACACAGTGACTAATTTATAAATTAAGGAAGAAAACATGGAATACTCAGGCGTGGGTCCCATCTGTGGTTTCAGGCATCCTTGGGGGTCCTGCAATGCATCCTCCATGACCACAGGGGTCACTGAGCTCTACTGCTGCACATGCTCAGTTAGACCACCAGGCCAGCTGCGGTGACCCGTGCCCTGCCTCCTCACTCCCTGGGACTTACTCCTCCAGGGAGTCTGTAACTTTCTTCAGACTGGGAGCCACACGCGTCCCTCTTCCATTCCACAGTTGAGGGTCCCATCTGCCAGCCCTGGCCAAGGTTGTCAGTTAGTGATGAGTGACACCCTCGGCTCTGGCCTCATGGAGCTTAGATTCTGGAGAGTGTCTCTGGGGACAGAGGATTCCACAGGGAGGAAGGGGCATGCCTCGTGGGGCCAGCACTGAGCCCTGCGGAGGTCCCTGGATTTCTTGCCCTCGCAGAGAATACCTTGGGGCATGTGCAGAGACCACAGCCTCCTTGGAACCAGCAGAGCTTCCCGCTTCCAGTGTCCTGTCCTGCTGTGCCTGACATGGGGATCGAGGCCATTGGGTGTCAGTTGTGGGCAGTGGCTGCCCTGCCCCAGGGCAATGTGCTCACGTCGATACACATGAGTGGAGGAAGCCTGGGGAAAGAGAGGTCTAGGTGTCCAGGGAAGAGACTGGAGGCTCGGATATTACAAGGCCTGGTCCTCAGCCTGGCCATGGTCTAGGTCTGGCCCCAGAGAGGGACACTGTCCCCACTTCTGTGAGAACCATGTGGGGCTGTGCTGGTGGGGACTGAAAGGAGGCTCACAGTGCGGGCAGTTTAAACTCCTGGGCAGGCAGGGACCGTCTGAAGCAGGGGTCCCCATAGAGCCAGAGCAGGGCCATGCTGCCCAGGACAAAGGTGAGCAGAAATGATGGTGGCTCTGTGGATGGGGAGGCCTCCCTGTCCCCGGGAATGCTTAGCGTCTGAGAGTTGCAGCCTGGTGGGGGGACTGTTCTGAGGGTGACATCTTGCATTCAGCAGGAGAGGTGACAGTGACTGGGGCAACACTGGGTACTCCAGTGGCCTCTTTTGCTTTCCTAGGTGGGTGGGCTCTGGGGACAGGTGGGTCACACATGTGGTGGGTCACACATGTAAAGGCTCTGACGTCCATCCAGACTCCTGAGCACAGAGCGGCTGCTGGGTCCTTGGGCCACCAGCAGCAGGGCTGTGTGGCAGCTGGGGCAGCTACGAAACGGTGAAAACCAGTCCTGTCTGGACTGATGCTGGGCTCTGGGCTCTGGTCCCTGGTTCTCTGGAAGCCGCTCCTCCTCCACGCACCTGTGCGTGCTCAAGGAGGGGACACTCAAGGACAAGGACAGGGAAAGCAGCTCTGCTGGCAGGGAGAGGCCCGGTTACTTCACTATGCTCTCCCTTATGCTGCCAAAAGTCGGTGTCACTCTGACCCGCAAAGGACAGCTGGTGGCTCCAAGAGGGTCCGCAGCACGACCAAGGCCAGTCGGCCGTGAGGACAGACCGGTCACTCCTGGAGCTCCTCCGGGCGGTGTTAGCATCCATTCGCTTCACTCCGTGGTGACACTCGGAGGCAGAGGGGCCGCAGGTCTGTGCTGACTGCTAAACTCAGCAGGGATGATTTCTTGGAAAACCACCTCCCGGCTCAGGTCCAAGGGGACCCGAGGGCAAAGCTTTCCAGGAAATGGTCCTGAATGTGGTCCCCAAAAAAGGACGGAGTATTTTTCCCAAGGCCAAATATGATAACTCACACCCTGGGAAGGTATGTTTACAAAAAAGCCGATCCCATTTGAGAACAGGCAGAGAGCTCGCTGAGAAATGCTCTTTCTCATTTTTAAGCTATTTCCACGGCAAAACCACTTAGAGTTTGGACGTGTGTTTACTAGCCTGGGGACTTCAAGGACAAAGCCACCTTGTTGGTTGCAGGCAAATAAAACCCACAGGGGCCCACAGATGTGGTTAAGGAGAGCATTTGCCTCGCATGCACCAAGTCCTGGGTTCAATCCTAGCACCGTGGACGGAAAAAGGAGAAAGAAATCCACAGGGCTTGTTGCTGCTTGGTGGTTTCGCTGCATGGGGTTGAACAGACCACTGTGCAAATAAGGAATTAGTCACACCTCGGGCCACTACGGAGGAGTCTGTGGCCACGGCACAGGGCCGGTGGCTGTCTCAGTGTTGAAATTTTTTTTTTTTTTACTGAATTTGTTGTTGTTTGATACAAGGAATTGGACCCAATTCCAACCCACATCCCCAGCCCTTCTTATTTTTTATTTTGAGTCAAGGTCTCACTAAGTTGCTGGGCCTGACCTTGAACTTGCAGCCCTCTTAGCTTGGCTGACGGTGAAGGGAATGTGGGGCCGTGGTCACAGCTCCTACAGCCCTATCTGCTCCACAGCTGATGGGCTGTATCGGCCAGCGAGTCATTCCTGGGCCCAAACCAACTCTCTCAATGGCAAAGCGAGGTGCTGAACCTTAAAGGTAGGTGAAGATGGTACCTGGCTGCCAGAGAGGGCTGTGTCCTTGACTCATGTGACCTATGATCATAACCAAGAGCACGGGTTTGGAGATCACCAGCCACAAGGCTCCTGCATATCTTTTCTGAGCCTCAGTTTCCTCATCTATAAAAGTGGGACAATAGTGGCTTTTACCTGGAGTTATAAGGATCCTTATTAGGGCTTCTGTTTGTAGAATACCTAGGGTGGTGCCCAGAATTCATTTTTGCTTTTTTTTTTTTGGTACTGGGGATTGAACCAGGGGCACTTTACCACTGAACTCAAATTCTTTTGAGCTAGGATTTCACTAAGTTGCTGAGGCTGGCCTCAAATTTGCAATCCTCCCGCCTCAGTCTCCCAAGTCCCTGGGATTACAGGCAAGCACCACCATGCTTGGCAAATTTCTCAAAGGAATTATAGGCAGTAAGTTAGTATTTCAATAGGCACTATGTGAAAACCCTTTTTGTTCCCCAAAATAACTCATGCCAAAATCATGGGATGTGGAAAGGGCTGCCCCTACCCCCTTGCTAATCCCTTCAGTGAATGCCCCTGGGCTGGTGCCACCTTAGGGAACTGCTGAGCCCGTGTGACTCACTGGAGGAAGGCTGGAGGATCAAGAGACCGAGTGGGACTTCACGATTCAGAAGCTACTAGAACAAGGGGCTAGTGCTGTGTCCATAGCTTGGGCATCGTCTCCTGAGGATTCTGGGAGAAACAATCCTTCATTGGGGCTCCACTGGGTTCAAGCCTTCAGTTTTGTTCCAGGTAGTGGTGCTCGTGGGGAGGGGGAACAGGTGACCAGCAGCTATTCCAAGAGCTGTGTGGCTCGGCTGAGTGTATAACCAGGCTGGCATCAGCTGGTGACCAGGGAGGTGCTGACCTTAGACCGTGTCTGACTTCCAGCTGCTGAGCTCCTCTTGGAAGCTCTTCCGGAATCTTCTCCCACCGCCCCCCATGACCCAGTGTCAGTGGGGCCTCTCTGAAAACCTTCCCTGGGATCCTCAATCCAGATTGGGGTGTGAGTGACAGCTGGAACCTTCACCCAGGATTCTAGCAGTATCTCACAGCTCGTGATGACCCATTTCAGTTCGCCGATGCGGGTGCTACCTTCCCAGCCAGAGCCCACTCAGGTGGTGCTGAGGTTATCCTGGAGGCCAGGAGGATGCGGCCCACTGCTCCACCCGCCAGGGGACTCTGAGAAGACGGCCTCTGTGAGCCACGGATCTCTGATGCAGAAGGCGGGGAGGAGAAGGGATGCCAGGAGTCTGCTCAAGGAAGAAGGAGAAGAAAGGGCGGAAGGAGAGGAAAGGAAGGAGGGAGGGAGGCTAGGAGGTGAGAGAAGAGGGAGGCGGAACTCACCAGGCATTTGGAAGCGCGTGGCTGGTTTCATGTGTCAACGTTCCTGGGCTACGGGGGGCCCGGATATGTGGCTAGGTCTGTGTCCACTGAGCGTGCTTCTGGCTAAGGCTGACATCGAATACAGAGTGTGAGTAACTCACGTAGCCTCTCTCATTGCTGGACACCATCCTTGCCACCGAGGGCCTGGAAAGATCACCAAGGTGGAGAGAGGGAAACCTGCTTTCTCCCTGCACCTGACTGCCCAGCTGGGGCTTCTCCCGCCCTGGGACAGGATGTCACCATAGGCTCTCCAGCTGGTCAACCGTTGATCATGCTTCTCAGCCTCCACAGCGACGCCAGCCAACTCCCTGCAGTGAATCTCTTTCTAGGCCTCCTGTTGATTCTGTTTCTCTATTTCTCAGAGACCCCTCAATAGACCCTCTACCTGCTCTGGAGCGGCTCCCAAATTACTCTCACTGCAGCTCATGTATTTTCTTTTCTTTTCTTTTTTTTTATAAAGAGGGGACAGAGAGAGAGAGAGAAGCAATCTTTATTTAGCTTTTCATGTGATTTTCATTCCTCACTTTGTTGTGTACGTGGTGCTGGGGATTGAACTTGGGTCCTTGTGCCTGCCAGGCAAGCACCTTAACCTCTGAGCCGCCGCTCCAGCCCCTACTTTCTTCATGGGGAGTTTCTCTATCTGCAATGACAGTTTTGGTTTCTGTTTGTCCTGTGTCTTACCCATAAGAATAGAAGCTTGCAAAATCGAGCAGGGACCCTGTCTTTCTTATTTATTGCAAATATACAGTACCTGGACCAGAACCCGGCATTTAGCAAACACTCAATAATTACTTATGAAAGCAGAGACGGAAGGGAGCAGATTTATCATGAAGCTGGACACAACAGTGCACATGGGCAACCCCACCTACTTGGGAGGCTGAGGCAGGAGGATCACAAGTTCAAGATCAGCCCAGGCAACTTAGAAAGAACCATTAAAAAAAAAAGGGTAGGGATATAGGACAGTGGTAGAGCATTTTTGGAATTCAAGCCTCAGTACTGGGCAAAGAAAAGTAATAAGATAATATGAATAGGGGCTGGAGCGGTGGCTCAGCGGTTTCAGTGCTTGCCTGGCAAGCACGAGGACCTGGGTTCAAACCCCAGCACCACGTACACAACTAAGTGTTAGAGCAACTAAGGCCATGTGAAAAACTAAATAAAGTTGTTTCTCCCTTAAAAAAAGATAATATGAATAATAAAGGAGAAATGATTCCCCAAAATATCCCAGGAGCTTGTGCTGGGAAATCCCGGTAGAGGATGTTCAGGGCCACATCCTAGTGAGGTTCTTCTGTTTTGTTCTTAACATTTTGTGGGTGCACTCTCCTTATTGGAATCCTGGTCTCCAGGAAAGTTTTCTGAAAGTTCTAGAGAGGACAAGTTGGAACCTGAACCAGCCTGGAGAATGGCGCAGTGGGACTGGCTGAGGACTCCGGAAGGGGCTACAGGAGGGAAGCACCTTGACTCCAAAGGGAAGGAGAGCCACTCTGAGCAAAGCCACTGTCACAGCCGGTGACTGTCCCTCCTCTGCAAGTTGCTACCTCTGAGGATAAGGATCAGGTTCAAGTTATGCCAGTGAAGGTTTTCCCAACCCACTTAGCAGAACAGCAGCAATGAATGCCCTTTGACCACTGCCTACCTCTTTCCTTGGGACTATATTTTTATTTATTTTTCAGTACTAGGGATTGAACAATGCATTTTACCACTAGCTACATGCCCAACCATGTCCCCCTCCTTTTTTTTTTTTTTTTTTTTGAGAGAAGGGTCTCACTACGTTACTGAGGCTGGCCTCAAACTTGTGATCCTCCTGCCTCAGCCTCCCTAATTACTGAGATTATAGCCGTGTGCCACCGTGCGGGCTCCTTCGTACCATTTTAGCTGAACACCTAGTTTGGGCTGCTGTAACAGAATACCATTCACTGGGTGGTTTATAAACAATGGACATTTATTTACTTCTAAGGTATGGAGGTGGGAGATCGGGGGACCGGCATGGTTGAGGTCCGCCTCCTGGTTTGTAGGTGGCTGACTTCTCGCTGTGTCCTCACCTGCGGGAAGGAGCAAGGGGTCCCCTGGAATCTCTACTATGAGGGCACTCATCCCATTCAGAGGAGTCCCACCCTCATATCATCCCAAAGGCTTCACCTCAAAACACCATCACACTGGGGGTTAGGGATCAACACACGATTTTGGGGTGCGGGGACACAGTGTGTTGCACATAGGTGTAACACCCCGAGGTTGCTGAGGCCAGTTATGTAAAGAGAAGAATCCTGCTTCCACGGAGAAGGAGCTGAACTAGAATCCCTGCCTAAGGAGCTGCCATCCCTTGGGAAGAAGAGGGTGTCCCTGGTCTCCCAGCACCGGTCCCAGAAAGAAAGGTGTGGGCATCTTGGGGGCTGAATCTGCAAGTCTCCACTTCTCCGTGGCGCCCCGCTGTGTCCTCCTCTCCCCCCACAGCCTCCACTGAGAGAGGGCCCTGATGGGCAATGACCCGCTGCAGCTTCCTGGGCTTCTCCACCCTACAGTGCCTGCCATGCACTTGGGGTCCCGAGGCGGAGCAGGCTCTGTCCTGTCCACTGACAGTGGCCCATGCTTTCCCGACTTCACACTTCCCTCTCAGAGAGGCGCTGCCGGCTCGGTGCTGGGAAGCGAGGAGACAGAGGAGGTGGCTCAGTCATCCTCGTCCTCATCCTCGTCATCAGTGTCCTTGTTGGGGGTGCACCTCTGGAAGCACTGCACCACGGTGGCCAGGAAGAAGCTGGAGATGATGGCCGCGATGGAGACGGCCACGCCCGAGAAGATGATGATGAACAGGTCGGTGAGAGACAGGCTGAACTTGCACTCGCTGAAGCTGGCCTCCGACAGCTCCCGCAGCGCCACCCTCCGGTTCTCCAGGGGCAGGGAGCACTGGATTCCGTCCAGGCCTGCGGAGAGGCGAGAGAGGGGATTAGAGCCCCGCCTAGGGCTGCCTGCACCACGACCTCACCTGGCCAGCAAAGCAGGAGCATCCAGGAACAAAAGGAGAGAAAAGCGGATCTGAATGGAACCTAAACTTTTAGCCCTGTGTGGTGTGCGAGTCTGTGATCCCAGGGACTCAGGAGGCTGAGGCAGGAGGATCACAAATTCAAAGCCAGCCTCTGCAACTTAGTGAGACCCTGTCTCAAAACAAAAAAATAAAAAGGGCAGGGGATGAGGCTCAATGGTTAAGCACCCCTGGGTCCAATCCCTGGTACCTAAATAAATAAATAGGAGGCCTCAGAATCAGAACATGCCCAGCTTCCCTGAACTACTTTAAGGCTTAGCTCTGTTTTGGTTTGGAGGTACGGTGGGGATGCAGAGGTGCTATACTCCAGTTAGGGCTTAAGACCTCTCTAGACCCGGGTGACAGCCGAGCGTGGTGGGATGGGGTGGGGGAGCCGGGAGGTGGCGTCAGATGCTGGGGCACATGAGCAGTGCCCACCAAGGAAGGACCCCCAGTCTGCAGTGCCATCTTCCCAGCCAGGCTCCTCCCCACTGTCCTCGGGCAGGAGGAGAGGGCTTGCACACCAGTGTGGCACCCCGGCACCCTGAACGGGGAGTGGGGAAGAAGAGGAAACAGCTGAAGTGGCCTTGTACTTGGTATTGGGTTTGGGGGTTTGGTTTTGGTTTTGGTACTGGGGATTGAACCCAGTGGTGCTGCACTACTGAGCTACGGGTTTCACTAAGGTGCTGAGGCTGGCCTCGAACTTGGGGTCCTCTGCCCCTGAGTGGCTGGGACGGCAGGTGTGTGCCCGGCTGGAGGATCTGGACCTTGGAAGCTTGGGTGAAGCTTCACTGAGGAATCACGCGAAGTCCATACTAAAACACAGGCTGCCAGGCACTGCCGTTGGGGGATCCATCCAGGGGTCTGGTGGGCCCCCAACTCTGCATTTTTAATAACAGGGGATTGAAGGCAACTTGGAGAAGCTTCTGAATGTCCAAGGCAGGGCTTGGGAACCCCAAGAGGCCCCCTAAAATGACCCGTGGAGCCCTCGTAATCTCTGCCTGTGTACTGGGGCTGACTTTAAGATCTCAGCTGAAGAGGGTTTGACTAATTTAAGAAGAAGTCTCAAACCCTCCAGTCTGGATAAATGTAGCAACTGAGCGCCCCGCTGAGTAAGGGATTTCTAATAATAACCACACACCACCATCTCACAATAAAAGCTACATGGAAATTACCAAGAGCCAAGCCCTCTCCTAAGTAGCTGACGGATGTTAATTCATTTATTCCTTAGAACAACTCCATGGAATAGGTCCTGATGTCATCCACACTTTTCAGATGGGGAAAGGGGCTCAGAGAGGCGAAGTAACTTACCCAAAGTTGCACAGCTAGTAAGTGCCTGAGCCTGGGTTCAAACTCAAGCAATCTGGCTGCAGGGATCTGGAGTCACTACGCCTCCAAAAAGAAGAGAAAGAGAGGGGCCCTGGGGTGGGAACACAAAATGCAGATACTTTCTCCCCATGGCTGCTGGTCGCCTGCTGGTGAGGGACACGGTTTCTAGGGCAAGGTTCATAGTGTTTTGGAGACCAGAGGTGACTTACATTATCAGTTAGCTGTTGCTCTTGGGGAACCCTGAGCCCCAGCTGTGAAGTAAGAGCTAGAGAGTTGCAGGCAGGTGAATTCTGTCTCTGCCTGTGACTTATATAAACCCAGCACTGTGACAGGTGGCTCTCTTGGGGTGACAAGCAGAGAAAATAAGGGTCCTACCATCTGCAAGTGTAAATTCGGTGGGAGAAGACAGACACTCATTCAATCACACCGACAACTCCGAGTATTTACAATGTGCCGGGTCCCGGGGCCCAGCAGAGGGCAAGTCCTTTCTTTCATGCACGTATTTACTTATTTATTTTTAGATGGGGTCTTGCTGCATTGCTCAGGCTGGTCTTGACCTTGCAATCCTTCAGCCCTGGCCTTTTGAGTAGATAGAATTACAGGCACGTGTGACCGTGCCTGGCTGCAGCTTAAGGTTTAGATCAAGACATATGAGGCCTCCGTGTGAACGGAATGAACAGAGCCCCCCATCTCCACCACCAAACCTCACTGGACGTGAACCAGAGATGGAGACCAGGTGAAGTGCTGGGCCACTTGTTACCAAGCACATCGTACCCCTGCTGACTGACGCATGCACAATGTGAACCATGTATCAACCCAAACGACTGCCGTGATCCCACGGACCTCAGAAACAAGAGAGCGTGTGACATTGGAATGCACAAAGAGCGCAGATCTGGGTTCTGATCTGGGAGGAGAGAGGCACAAACAGAGCAGTTGTAACTCATAGTTACAGTGCATTTCGTCTTCAGATCTGGTTCTAAGTCTGGAGCGGGGGAGCTGGGGACAGAGCTCAAGGTGGAGCACTTGCCTCGCATTGGTCGGGCCCTGCTTTGATCCCCAGGAATGCTAAAAGAGGGGAAAAGAAATTAATCCCAACCCGAATGCGTCTGTAAACTCAATTCTCACAGCTGCTCCATGAGACAGGTACCAGCCCTAGACTCATTTTATGGGTGAGAAAACAGAAGGAGAGCATCTGACACATGTTGACATGATTTCTGTCACCATGGGGCTTCACAGTGGCAGTGGCAAAGTCAGGATTTGA